>JAJSOF020000038.1:43328615-43566115 GCA_025594305.2 Periplaneta americana | reverse complement strand
AGTTCTGCACTCTTTCCGGAATGATATAAGAATTTTCGTTTTGAAGATTTTAGCATTTTAACAGTAAAATTTGAATAAAGAGTAAGAAATTTAAAGACATCGACGTAGCTCAGTCGGCTAAGGCGCTTGTCTGCCGATCCAGAGTTGCGCTTGGGAGCGGGTTCGACAGCCGCTTGGGCCGATTACCTGGTTGGGTTTTTCTGAGGTTTTTCCCAACCGTAAGGCGAATGTCAGGTAAACTATGGCGAATTCTCGGCATCATCTTGCTCTAAATAACCTAGTAATTGATACAGCGTCGTTAAAGAACCAAGAAAGACATAAAAAACTAAATTGATACGTAAAATACGCAATATTTAAGAAAATTAAGGCATGCAGATTTAACATTGCATAGAAGAAATGATCATGGATAAAAATATCGCCAATGTAATGTCCTGTATTATCTCAGAGAGGATGACTCAACATACTCTCACATAATTACTAGTGGCTTGTACAGCAAATGCTGCAAACTAAGTTCATTAGATGTTCAAATAAAAATTTTGCATATTTATTTTCAACGAAGAATACCAGACATTTTGAAAGTTATTTGCTTCCATAATAATGAAACATACTTCCTCTGAATGTTTTTATGCCAAAAATCCTTTTCTTGAACCTATCCACCTTCAGTTTTTGAGTTTCAACGCGAAAACGCAAGTAACAAAAACAGTGGGTTTCTCATGTGGGAGCAAAGCAATAGCCATTTTAGGTCATTGTGGATTGTAGGCGAAAGTTAAAAAAAAAAAAAAAAATGTCAGGTATACTATGCTTTCGAGCAATAGACATACATCTTGGTATAGCTGCTGCATGTAGAGCCTGAAATGTAGAAGGTAAATTCATTTTATCCTGCTAAGAGATCTTTCTGAAATGATCGGGAGACTACAAAATTTTGTAGGCCTCTTATTTTATCAGTAAGTAATACCTTTTGGTCTTTCCTTAGGAACTGAAGTTTTTGCGCTCTCTCGACCCAATACTGAAGAGAATGACGCATATAAATATTTACACCACACCGCCATTAAGTAGGCCTATATGAAAAAGACACAACTCCACTTTTTGATTAATAACTATAAAAATATTTGAAAATTTTAATAAACAATATTATTATCTTACGTAAGTTTTTAGATAGTTATATATACTATTTAACCAGTATACGCCACTCAGTAAATTATAGAAATGAAGATCTAATTTAAGATATTCTCTACATCTACTTATATAACCCCAAAACTTTTCACTTTCATATCATCAATATAGCATTAATATGTATAATTAATGAAAAATAGTCACATCATGGCATTAACTATAATAATATTTCATTTCTAATGGTAATAATGTCATCAAACCATCTCAAGTTTTGTAGATTTTAATATCGAATACACAGCTGTACTCAGAAAATTACAGACTGCAAAATCAGACCTGTAAATTATTTTTAGTAAGTCATAAAGTGTTTACTAACCAATTGAATTTGAGCTGTAAATATGTCGGCAATCCTGCCTTCGTGTAATTGCGTATTGATTATTGTAGTGTGTGCTTTGTTTTTTTCTGAAATGTAATTAGTTCTCAAACTGACGAAAGATGGATTTTGGAAAATAGGAAAATTATGTAGGAAAATTAACATTTCACTGAAAACCACTATTTTTTCTGAAAAACTTTGGGTTTCAAGCTTGAAAATGAAGGGTCATTTATTAAAATCCGTTCAGCCGTTTTCCCGTAATTTTCATTACCAGTTCAAATTATATATCACAAAAGATTTAAAATAACTTTTATATTAAGTGCAGGTTTGTCACATTATCTACGATCGTTTTCATATAGAAAGTCTCAAATATTCACTTCCGAAATTTTCTGCTAGCTTGAATGCCTATCGTTCATTCCAAATCCTAACCCAATACTGAGAATAAGCTTTCGAATATAATAATAATAATAATAATAATAATAATAATAATAATAATAATAATAAATAATAATAATAATAATTTATTTTAGCTGGCAGAGTTAAGGCCGTAAGGCCTTCGATAAGAGTTACATGTATACAAGAATTATTTACGAAATAAAAAATACTATGAACTATTAATTAAACCCTGAAATACAAACTATGTAGCAGAATTAAGCTAAAATACATAGAATGTTAATATATTTCAAATAATGTTATTAATATAAAAATATTATTATGTGACAATTTTGAAAATACAGCACTATCAGGATGCATGTCTAAAGGAAGGAGTAACAATGTAGTCAGTGATAGTTTAAGTCAGTATGATTAGAATGAAATGCTAATAAGGTTTTCTTTTAAGCTATTTTTAAAAGTATTTATTGTCTTGCAGTCCCTAATACTTTGTGACAGGGAATTCCATTGTCGCGAGGTGGATACTGTAAAAGATGATGAATAACGAGATGTTCTATGAAGAGGTATACTTAACGCGTCACAGATAAGTGATCTGGTATTTACGTCATGGCTAGAGTATAGATAAGAGAAACATGTCAGGCACCGGAGACTCCGGGGACTTCTAAAACCTTATATACGTACAGAAAAGTGATAGTAATATAGCAAAATAATTATGCGACAATGAATGCTAATTCATTATCTGTTTTACTAATATGTTTTCGAAGTAATCATAAAGCTAGAATATTTTCTTCTCAAGGGATGTTGTAGGCGGCAGTAAGAGTCAATAGTCTTATAGCACAAAATGTTATGCGAGAAACACATCCAAGTTCTTTATCTTCGTAACTGAAACAAGTATGTCAATTTTCGTAATAAAGAACATGAAACGCCTTAAATGTTTTTATCTAAGAAAATTTATTAGATTTGAGGAAAAATTATGTAGGTACCTAATAATTCCTCTTCTTCCTCTTCTTCACAACCCTGGACGGTTTTGCCGTTTAGACGACAGCTTTCCATCTTGATCTATCCGGCACTAATTCTTTTCATCCTCTTACTTTCATAGTTTCCAAGTCCTTTGTAACTCCGTCTAACCATCTAATTTTGATTTTCCCATTCTCCTATTTATTTTCCCTTGTACCATTATTTTAGGAATTCTATTCTCAAGCATTCTATACAGGTGTCCTAGCCACCTCAGTTTTGGGGATTTTACAAATCTAACTATATCTTTTCCTCAAATAAGATTATGCGACTCTTGATTGTTTCGTATTCTTCATTCATTTGTTCCCTGACGGTACATATATTTCCCTTAATATTTTTTTTTCGAAAGATCTCAGAACCTAATAATCAGGATCTATTTCCTAACAGATTTTTTTAAATACATAATTTCTATGCCGTTCCTTTTGTTACTGTCTTATGCAATGAATAACTGAAGAGAAAAAAGCTTCGATACATTTCGAATATCATGTCACATTGTGTTAATTAAAAAGTTATTAATTATTCTTTTTGTGAAATTTATTACAGGGTATATTTCATGCACATTACTGCCCGTAGAATTGCCAAATAGTATAGAAGAAATCTCTACAAACAACGTACTATTTTAAAGACTGCATAACAGAACATATATTATAAAAATCGACGGTCAAGTTCAGAAGGGAAACAACTAAAAATTTAAATTTTTGAGAAACATGAATTTTAAAGCTTCACGTTGCTGTGAAAATGCAATTAACACATTCTAATTTGAAATATAAGTAAAACATAATTAAAACATAATTTCGAGTAATTTCAACGATCCTTTTGTTTTTTCACAGCAACATGAAGCCTTGAAATGAGGATTTCGGAAAACTTTAAATTTTGATGAAGGCTGGGAGGAGCGGAGAAAAATTCTCTCCGGCACCGAGAATCGAACCCGTGGTTTTCAGCTCAACGTGCTGACGCTTTATCGAGTCCTGGTGCCGGAGAGAATTTTTCTCCGCTCCACCCATCCTTCATATTATGGTAATGCAGAATTCCTGCACGGAGATATCATACATACTTCGGTACATCAGAATAATATGATATGCGTAAATAATCACTTAGTGATTTAAGACGGCGCTCATTCCGTCGGATCCCGGCCACTTAGTCTCTCGTAATGAGTGCACCTCTGCACATAGTTTGTTGGACATTGTGCCACTGTCACACATCTGTGACACAGAGCATGAAGGTTTGCCACTAGAGGAAAACTCAGAGGATGGAAATAAACTGAGAGGATTCAATCCGGCATTGGAACTGGAATCCTGATAAGTCCTGATAAGAAAAATGTCTGTTGCAACAGAAAAAATTTAAATGGTTTGTGATTTTATACTCTAGTTTTTACCTCTATACTAATAATAAATCTGTAGCTGAAAATTTTCTGGTAACTTTCGATTTTCCAAAAATAATTTGTCCTAACATATATAATTAACCACCCTGAAACCGAAAATAGCTTTTTTGAAATTTTTGTTTGTATGTTTGTCTGTATGTTTGTTACCTTTTCACGCGATAATGGCTAAACCGATTTCGATGAAAATTGGAATATAAATTAAGTTCGTTGTAACTTAGATTTTAGGCTATATGGCATTCAAAATACATTATTTAAAAGGGGGGTTATAAGGGGGTCTGAATTAAATAAATCGAAATATCTCGCTTATTATTGATTTTTGTGAAATATGTTACATAACAAATGTTTCTTTAAAAATGATTTCTGATAAGTTTTATTCTCTGAAAAATTTTGATAGGACTGATATTTAATGAGATAAATGAGTTTTAAAGTTAAAATAACTGCCATCTAAGGCGGTGTATTGAAATAAAAAACAAATGACTTCGTCTATAAGGGGCCTTGGACACAACAATCGAAAGCTATGAAACATAGCCTACAGACAATGTTTATGTGTTTGTATGAAGTAATATCGGAAGCTAAATTAACCGATTTGTATAATTAATTATTATTTCATCATTGGAAAGTGTAGCTTCTCTGGATGGACATAATGCTATAATGTTATTACAGTAACTTGTGAGTGAATCGAGGACAGGTAAGATTAAAATAGCTTCTTATGCACAGAAAACTTGATAGGTTATTCTGTATATTCATTTCCTGTATTTCTTAAAATAATGTTTATGAACATATTCATTTTTATCTCAGAGAATTAACGAACAATGAGAGTGTATTGATTTCGTATGCAGTAATAGTACGTTAGCTTAGCAATCCATTATCTTATAATTCAAATTTTAACTATGCTCAATTGAATCGTGTTAAAATACATAAAATACATATGCAATAAATGCAATACAAAAAATTGGGTAATGAGTCAAGCAGATTATGTTGCGCTATTGTAAAAGTTGTTCCTCCTGAGATTCAAGAGCTCCCACAACAAATTAAAAACTTTCTAATTCGAGTACATCCGTTATCAACACACTTTTTCATAATATAATATAATATAAACATAATAATAAATCTGTAGCCAAAATTTTTCTGTTAATTTTTGCTTTTCCAAAAATAATTGGTAATAACAATAAAGAAACATGTTAAAGGAATTGTCAATGCACCAAATGAGTGGTCTCTGGATCAGAATGATCGCATTTAAATATTTTTAAATACAATTTAAATTAAGTAACATATTAAATGATTTATCCTTCTATCAAACACGGATGTTCCCTGGATCAAATGTCCTATTTTGATTATGTAATTACTTTATATTTATTTCTAACGGGTGCAGCGGAGCGCACGGGTACGGCTAGTATATTATAAAGTTTGTTCATACTTACTTTTATTCGCTCTAATACTTGGAAAAAGGCAATGCTTTGCTTAGTTTCATTTCGTTTGTTGGAAAAACCCCGTAACATACTAATTAAGTAATTTTTTTGAGGACTCTATATATATTATAAAACACAACTAATGGTAAATAAACCTCATATTTATCAACTAATATCACTTGTTAAATACATTTTGACGATTAAAATAAAAGTAATGAAACTAAACAGTTTTTATTGATTTCCCAAAAGTTTTGTTTTTTTTATCACTTGTGGGGTTTTAGAAATGAGGCGTCTAGAATCAAAACCCTCCAAGTCCATAAAACAAAATTTGTGGGAAAATGGAAAAAACTGTTTCCATATAAATAAACATTCTTGGGATATAAACAATGCTGCTATCAAGTATTTTATTATCATTAGAAACGTTCAAACAAATTACAGGATTGCCCCTTCATTGAAACTAACAAATTCGTGAGGTTAAATTAGCACCTAACTGATTTTGAAACTGAAAAGTGTATTTGGAGGCTTTTGAAAGTAAGAGAATTAGTTCTAAGCATAAAAATGAGTCAAAAAGGAAAACATTTTAACTTAAACCTTACAAATTATGTAGGCAATGAAACCCACACATGAAGTATGATTATGCACATGCTTTAAACATAACACCAGTATAAATTTTTAATATATGTTACACTTTTTAAGTTCATACAAATTTTACACAATATTGTCACATTCCTCTTCCTCCAGATTAACAGTTTCTTCTTCGTCTTCTTATTCTTCACATTCAATTCTATTGTTTTTTCTTGTTACTCCCTTTGCAACAACGGTGTCAGTTCTATACTTAAACTCACTTGCACTGTTATCTGTTCTTTCAATGCAGATCGTCTTAAAATAAGTCTTTTACAGGGACTGAACTTAAAATAGCAAGAGATCTTAAAATCATGTCTGCCTCTTTCTTCCAGTCTTGAAGAGGTAGGCCTACATCTTCATTTTCAAGATTAAAGACTGTTCCATGTTTCCCAATAATATCTTTATATTCTTGGGGATCTACAATCACTTCCTTATTTCTTTTTCGATTACTCCAAATATGCGATCGGGAGGGAGAAATGAATGCCCAACCACAGGAAATGTAATTTACGATTTTTTAATAGTTAGAGGTGCTTCAGTGAGTGGCCATTTAGAGCACATTCCAATCATTGTTGTATTTTTATTTTGTGCAGTAATAAAATTGTCTTATTGCTGATTATCTGATAAAGAGTAGAAAACGGAATGGAACTCCTTTATGTCTAACAATCTTAAACTGTTGGATTTCCATTTACTGCCAACAGCATGATTACAAGCTGGTATAGCAGGAGGGCACAAGAGGAGTACCGACAAAATTATGTAATTAATTATTAATTGGTAAGAACATTTTTGTAACTCACTGCTCATTCTATCCACCATTTCACTGAATATTATTAGAGTAGAAATTAAACTTAATAAGGTTTAACAAGAGCTTAACCACACAAATAATGAATCAACATCGCACAGCTGAGGAATGCTGGGTAAAGCAGTCCCACAACCTGATTGGCAGAAAGGGACTTGGAGGTTTTTGAAACTAACAATGGCCGAAATTCTGTTGGATCTAGCGGATATTGAAACTAACCCTAATTTTTGTCCAGCATTTTCAGAGGAATCCAGCGGATATTGGAGAAAAATAATGCCAGCATCGGATTGGCCATGCGAAGATACACAGAAAAATAACTTTATCTCATTTTTTTTCTTCGATGGACTTGGCGGGTTTTGATTCTAGACGCCTCAAATAAACGATTCACTTAAATTTTAAGGTATTTTCCCTTTAAACAGGGCCGCCGAAATATGTATTTAATTGCAAATATCAAAGATATTTTTTCATAGTTTAATCGTTTATTCTTTTTGAAAGAGGAAATAAAAACTGATGATCTATTTGTAATAAGTCCATTGAAAAAGCATGTAAAAATAAATGTCCATCAGGGATAAATATCTCTTCTATTTTCACAGAATGACTTCATTATTATGGAAAGGTGATTGTTATATTACAGTTGAAGAGCCCGGAGTACCTTGTCTGTTGTTGCGAACCTGGTCACGTTCCTATGAGATGAGGTCTAGTGTGTGCTTCACATGCTGAGAAGGCGATCAGACATCGCCATCAATCACACAAGGTAATATAACCAGCGGATAAATGTCACCTTGGTTAGGACTCAAACCCACCACTTCATTTAACGCCTCTCACCATTTCAAGTGACGGTATGTATTGCTGTGGTTCAAGGTCTGCAATGAGAAACTGTTCTGAGGGTACGTATTTGTTAAATAATAATTATCCGGTATGCCGAAATGGTATTACAGTAATTACAGACGACGGGGCAAATGAGAAGTGCACGCATGAGGAGAAGCGCTGTAGATCAGTGCACAAGGTTATGCAGGGCAATGACGTGATCTTATTGAGACAAGCAACGCACACCACCCAGAAGATTACCGAAAGTGGGTATTGGTTTTCAACTCACCGGTGTGGCACTATATACAAACCAGTGTAGCAAAGCAAGCTGGAAATCGTTAATAGAGCATATTCCTGCAGTGAGTACGTGCGTTTGAACAGACATGGACATCCTGGGAACACAACTGGCGGTAGTGAGTGACAAGGGTAGCAAGAACGGAAGGCGTTATAGGAGTTTCTGTTGAAAAACACTACGGCTGACGTAGTGAAGAATGGTGCCATAACAGTTGCGGCCGAGAAATGTCATGTCAGTAAAAGAACAGCACGCTGCATTTGGCAACGGGGGCGGCAATCATTGGAAAGTGCGTCCATGCTCATCACCAAATTAACCCCAGCAATAAATGCAAAATGGCCTCCTGGATCGCGCACAGGGAGAATTCAGGCGTCAGTTCAGCAGGACAATGCGCGTCCGCATATCGCTCCCAATGACCCCACCTGGATGGACGCTGCAGCAGCCAGTGGAATCACTTTGGAACTCGTGTGCCAACCGCCAAACAGTCCGGATATGAATGTTTTAGATCTGGGTTACTTCGGGCCAATTCAGTCTCTCCAGCATCAGTCAGCGCCACAAACTATTGATGAGTTGATCGCCGCCATTGAAACAGCTTTCTCTCAGCTGACACGCGACAAGCTCAACAACGTCTTCCTCACTTTGTAGTTCAATCTTATTGAAATAATGAAAGTTAATGACGGGAAGAACAACAAGATTCCCCATATGCAGAAGGGGCACCTGGACCACCTCAACATCCTGCCATCTCGCTTGAAGTGTCCTCGGAATATTTACGACGAGGCTACAGTAGCACTGCAGCAATAGGTCTGTGGTTCTAGGCAAACTGTTAGAATGACAACCTTCCCGGTCTAACAGGCAGTTTTTTCGTCTTTACTCGTAGGAGAATGTTTTTCTTTGTTTCACTTCTTGGTCAATTTGTACTATTCCTGGAGTTAATAAAGTTGCACTCCTAGGAGTATTTATTTTGGCTCAATGACTAGCCAATTTGTACTGGCCCTGGAATCGTAAAGTTGTACGAGTAGTATTCATGTTCTTTTTTTTGGCTCAATGATTGGCCAATTTATACAGATCCCGGACTAATATTTTTTTTTATTTTGCTAATTGAGTGACAATTTTGTACGGATTCTGGAGTAATACAGTTGTATTACTCATTTATGTGTTTCATTTTGCTCGTATGTAAACGCCAGTGTAAAATTATGGATATCGGACAATTATTATGGGACAAGAAATAAAAGCGTACCGGACAATTATTATGAGACAGAGGGAGTAATATAGAGCACAGAAGGAATGTTTCATTATGGACAAATTTAAGTGATTAGTCCATTCGTTAAATTAACGTAAAGAAAATTAAGCAAAATATCTGACGAAATAGTGAAGAAATATGGAGCACACGATCAATTAAATGATTTGAAAACGTTGTAAGAAATTCCGGAAACAATACAAAAGCAAGAGTATCGGAAAATATGAGGGTAACTGGAAGTCATTCAATAACAAACCGAGAAAGAAATCCTTAGATCATGCATGCTCAGAGCGGGCAATTGTAGCCTTTAAACGAGGTGCAATAATACGTAGAATCTCAGAATCGTAAATACAGAGCGTTCGCCTATGGGTGAGGCCAGGAAAGCGGCATGTACTGATACGCCGCTTTGTGCACGCAGTTGTTGAGACACGCTCGACAATCAAGGACATCGAGGTCGACAAGTTATCAGTTGTGAGCCAGATGTTGCAGTATTTAACACGTACAGTGCAGTTTCTTGACACAGTTGCTTAAATATTCAGCGTTGTGTAAAATTTGTTAACAATGCAAAACGCAATATTCACGCTTGAACAGAGAGTTTTTATGTATGATGCATATGTGAAAACAGAGTCATGTAGAGAGGCGCGTAGGCAATTTGAAGTGAAATATTCGGGTGCTCCAATTCCGGGTAGAGAAACTGTTAGACGTCCTGTTAACAAATTAAGGCCAACAGAGTCGATAAATGCTACAATTCCTAAGCGAAAACAAAGAGTATTGACGGAAGAAAAAATTGATGGAACCAGTGCATCATTTACACGCTCTCCTAATAAATCTCTAAGAAGTGTTTCACAGGAAGTTAGTGTTTCAATAACATCAGTCTTTAATGCTGCTAAACTTTTAAAATTAAAACCCTACAGAGTATAGTACAGAAAGCGGAAGCTTACGGATAGATGATTCCCGCAAGCGACACCGCAGGCAGGCCGCTCTCCTGGCCTCACCCGTAGGTGAACGCTTTGTATAAAATAAAATGTAAATTAATTCAGTAATGTTACTTCGTTTTATTAACATTACAAATATTGTCAAATTTAAAATAACTTCCAAAAAAATACTATGAACATTGGAGGCCTGAAATTGTGGACATATCACTAATATTGAGTAGAGCGATCCCTGATGTTTAGAAAGTTCAGTTGGTGAACATTTTGGTAAGTAATTAATAACAAGAAATAAAGTTAAAACAACTACAGACGTTGTAACGTATCTACTGGAAACAGTGTTAGTTGATTACAGGCCTATTGAAAACGATCTAAAATTTCAGACATAATATTTTATGAGCAGAAACTAATAGGAATAGTAGAAGTTAGGAAGGAAAATCATTCACGTATGTTCGACTTCGAAAAACAACTTTACGCAATAAAAAAAGATATTTCGGTAACCGGAAATTGAAAATCAAAATAGAAGGAAGATGTTCTTCCTCACAGGTTAAATCACGAAAATTCAGTAGCACTAGGGAACCAATTCGATAGATTATGGGCACGTAAACACAGTCTATGTAAGTATTTAAGAAGATACAACTATTCGAAAATAAAGAAAATTGGGAATGTTGTGAGAAAAATGAAAGTAAATTAAAGACAAATACAAGCAAAATGCTTTACAAACTAAACCATGTATTGATGAAAGCATCATGGACCACAGCTTATGAAACAAATATTTCAAAATTTCTCCTTCCATTTCGAGGCACAATGCCGCACGGGAGTGAACAGCGCTCGTAGCGTTTACTAGGTATAATGCTGCGTTAAGGTAAATCGCAAGATCTATGCTAAGATCCTTATACGGTTAAAACACGTAGGGATGAGAATGGAATACAACGAATGTTTATACCGGGACATCACTTTATTTTTACTTGCATTTTTATTGTATCTGCATTTCTGAATGTACTTGACTCCCACCCCTTTCACTAATGTTCTTTCTCCCGTCAGCCACACAAATTTACGGCCGCTGTTGCTTTCGAAGTCTGCTAGCAGTGAAGTAAACAGTACAAGGTATAGTGTGTTTCAGAAATATGGTTGCGTTTTCTAAAGAAGGAAAAGCCTATATCATTGAAGCTTATTTCCAAGAACAGGTATTTATGGAGTTTAATTTTATCATTTTTGTTTTTTAATATTGGTGTCGGCGGATATTGTTGGAGATTGATTTGTACTCTTGTTGGATATTAATGGAAATTTTTGAAAATACAATTATTTTGAAACTGGAATATTATCTCAGCATAAATATTACTTTCCAAATAATTAACATTAAAGGTTCATTGGATTATGGTAAAGGTGCGGTATGGCCAATAGACAATATTTCTTGGATTGAGACTGTATTTAATACACATTCATTAAAAACGAAAAAAAAAAAAAAAAAAAAAAAACTTGCATCCCTCAAATTAATACTTTCTAATTGTTAGTGTAAAGTTGAATTCTCCGTCTTTTCAGTTCACTAATGTAATCAGAACACCTGGAATACCATGTAATGTAGCCTACTTGAATGTGCAAGAAATTCAAATGAAAAAAATGTCCGAAAATACTCATTGTCAGAATATGAAATTCGCTATTAGAACTCTATTTCGCGATTTTCCGTGACTGTTTTATCCCCATATTATTAATCAGAATCACTTAATTCGTAAAGATTAGTAAAAAATCTATTGTATATCTATTATGTCGTGATTTTCACGATCTCCATAAATACCCGCCCCTGGTTATTTCGCACAGGTACGGTGTGTAGCATGACTGAATAACTGTGTGGACTGTGCAGAAGTGAAGATTAGAGTTACCGAAAGTACGGTAATATGCTGAATAAAGTAGCCATTATATAATAAATAAAACCGCCTGAAGAGTTGAGTTCGTGAAAAAAATGTCACTACTCTACTGTATTTTGATAACATACCGTAAAAGTAATGATCAAACCGAAAATTCTAATATCGTATTTCCCTGTAACATAAATGGATACATTACTTTTCTCTCCTCCTATAGATAGTAAAATGATTTGTTTACATATTGCACTAGTAACACCAAACTCCTCTAATGGAAGGGGGTAACAGTGTTTCTGAGTATAGCCAGGTTAATGTTAAAAATGTTGGTAAAAATAAAGTGATGTCCCTGTATAACAAGGTGGAACAAACACGACAGGCTTTCTCCTGCAGAGCGAACATCGGCGAAAATCGTACTTTGCCATACTCGACAAACTTGAACCGAACATTGCGCCTGTAATGCACGACGTTATTTCACACTGACAAGGGAAGTACCCCAGCTCGAACGGCTAAAACCGAGTGTAAATGCGTTTAATATACAGAGCTGTGCTTGTTCTACCACTCATCAAGGTTATTTATCTGTAAAACTCCGCAGTCATGTACAATCAATGATTGAAGAATAACGAATCTAATGACTAGAGAAGCACAAATCGCTGAAGAAACAACACCGTGTAACAGACAGTTATGACAAGCAGATCCACAAAATACGTAAATGAGGTATTATGTGGCAAAGAGCTACACGACATTTGCTTTAAATAATATACGAGTGTAGGGTATTTCAAAAGCCAATTCAAACATTAAACCGCTATAAATATTATAATATGAGATTGGGAAAAAACAAAAACATCACAGTGTTGGGCAAACAACGGAGTTTACAAAACATTGGGAAGATTTCCGCCGTTCTCTTGTTCAACGTACAGCATTCTGTCTGCTACACCATGCACAGCATTTTGCAGATAATGTCTTGGAATATTGACAATTTCTTGAGAGATGGCATCTTTCAGTTGCAGTAGGGTTGTTGGATGTGTGAGGAAAACTCGTTCATTAAGGTAACCCCACAACCAAAAGTCGGCCGGATTGAAATCTGGAGATCGCGGAGGTCACATTGTTGGAAAGTGCCTACTGATGACACGATCGCCAAACATCTGCGTAATGAATTGTTTTTCAGGGATAAAGATGTGGGTTGGATCGCCTTCTTGCATGAAGATTATGTTTTGCATATCGTGATTCCTCAGTCTAGGGATGACAAAGTTCTGTAACATGCTGTAGTAGCGCTCTCCGTTTACTGTAACAGTCTGTCTTATTCCATTATTGTCCACACCTTTAGAGTAACGGTTAGCGCGTCTGGACGGGAAACCAGGTGGCCCGGGTTCGATTCCCGGTTAGGTCAAGTTACCTGGTTGAGGTTTTTGCCAGGGTTTTCCTTCAAATCAATATGAGCAAATGCTGGGTAACTTTCGGTGCTGGACCCCGGACTCATTTCACCGGCATTATCATCTCATTCAGACGCTAAATAACCTAAGATATTGATAAAGCGTCGTAAAATAACCTACTAAAATAATTAATGGTGGAGTTAACACGCGCAATTAAGGTTCGTTTTCCGACCAAAGTTATCAGTAGGATCTTTTCAACCATATGGCCTCCGCGATCTCCAGATTTCAATCCGGTCGACTTTTGGTTGTGGGGTTACCTTGAAGAACGAATTTTCCTCACACATCCAACAACCCTACTGCAACTGAAAGATGCCATCTCTCAAGAAATTGCCAATATTCCAAGACATTATCTGCAAAATGCTGTGCATGGTGTAGCAGACAGAATGCTGTACGTTGAACAAGAGAAAGGCGGAAATCTTCCCAATGTTTTGTAAACCCCGTTGTTTGCACAACACTGTGATGTTTTTGTTTTTTCCCAATCTCATATTATAATATTTATAGCGGTTTAATGTTTGAACTGACTTTTGAAATACCCTACACTCGTATATTATTTAAAACAAATGTCGTGTAGCTCTTTGCCACATAATACCTCATTTACGTATTTTGTGGATCTGCTTGTCATAACTGTCTGTTACACGGCGTTGTTTCTTCAGCGATTTGTGCTTCTCTAGTCATTAGATTCGTTATTCTTCAATCATTGATTGTATAAGACTGCGGAGTTTTACAGATAAAGAAACTTGATGGGTGATAGAACAAGCACAGCTCTGTATTTTAAACGCATTTACACTCGGTTTTAGCCGTTCGAGCTGGGGTACTTCCCTTGTGAGACGGAATGCATTTTTACGAATAAATAACATAACCTACTATTGAAAATAACACGTTAATATAACGTGTTTTGCTCTACATAGTCCATAGAACAGCATCCATAAGTGCTACGTGAATCAATATGTACAACAGAAGAAAGTTACAAAAATTCTCATATACTACTTAGTATTTTCTAAGAAAAAAAAACTTTAAATCGTTAATAAATAGGAGACAATTTTATTTCATACACGGTAATCTGTATCTTAATTTTCTTCAAGACTAAAAATACTAAATCTCAAAATGTATCACTAAACAAGATAACAGTAATATCAGTTTACAGAGGTCACATTTCGAAGAACGAATAATGATGAATAAGGCAGTATGAATAAGAAAGTATATAATTATGAGAATAGACGTACTTACCTTCACAATGAGTGTTGATAGCTTCACGCACTACACACGAATTTTCGTTAACAAGAAAGTGTTGTCACACTGCACGTTTTCATCTGTGAAAAATAAAACAAAACCAATTATAATATCATACTGAAATAATCGAAGATCACAGTTTTTTTTAATGTTTTGTCATAATTGTTTACAAAGAAACAACAGCATCAGCAGCACTTCCAGTAGTAACACAACTAACAATTTCCAAAACCTCAACACTTGGATCGTTTCTGCCCTACGCTTGTGGAGATTAAGACAATATCACAGATAATTCACGAGTCGCAAATCTTCACCGCAATACACTACACCAGGTATTTCCAACTTCTGGCCCTATGACGTCACACGTCTATGCTCTCGGGCTCCTTAAGTGGTGAAGCATAGGTAGAAGAGCAAAGTAGAGAGAGAATGGCAGTGGAAGGGATGGTGATGTTTAAGTAGTGGAAACACAACATAATCTTTTTAAAAACAATGGACTGGAAACATATTGTTCTCATGCTATGGCATACACCTTCAAGTGTCGCACCACACAATTCATTATTTGGAACTTCTGATACTCGAAGGCAGCAAGTATTAGATATTGTGGAGAAGATACAAGTTCTGAAATGAGTTAGTTTGAACATCGATGAGGGTTACTTCGCACAGTTTTACATTTTCGCCACGAGTAATTAGTTACTCTTTCCGCTACTTGTGCTAGGAAAACGCCCCTCAAACAGGTAGGTTCGCATCCTGGGAAACTTATATTAATTTATGAAGATGATATTGACGGTCATTCTTATTGCGTAATACAGCAATATAACCCAATTCTGTTACATACTGTGCTACAATTTCGTTCCAGCAACAGCAATCGTTCAAATCTTACCTCCCCTGCTATCCCTCTCCTTATCTGTAGTCTTATGCTAGACGTGATAGGGAATAGAAATGCAATACAGTGCATCGCTCGACCTCATACTAAAGAGTAAAGTGCATTGAAGTCATTACAATGGCCGCAATTACTTCAATTTGTTTCAGAAATAATATCAATGTTCGGCAGTAAATATAGGTGTGAACAATTTCTTTCATAAAACTTAAGGAGTTGACTGACAATCATTTATGTTCACTTTTAAGGACTGAAACTCCTATCGTAATATTGCATGATATAGAGAATGTTATAGCCCATCTGAAAATAAAAATCAAAGGTGTGCAGCAAATCCTTCAAATGAGAAATTGTAATTTAAGAAAATGTGTTTTGACATTGTACACATTGAAATTGCAATAGATTAGCAACGAAACGAAAGCTTAGAAAATAATTATCTTTTTGTTTTTCAGTTTGTTTCTATATGTACGAGGCGCGTCCATAAGGTGACTTTCCCACTCGTCCCACAGCTAGCAAACCATATGTTGCGTGAAGCGACTGCGTGTAAGTGATAGAGTAATGTCCTGGCATGGCGCATGAGCTAGCGGAACTACCCGAGTGCTCTCAGTAGCTTTGTTGCATTGGTTAAAGATGGACGTTCCTATTCCAGCTCCCGCCGCGTGTGAAGTGCGATCAGTTATAAAGTTTTTGAATGCACAGGGCATAGCGCCGATATGGTCCTAACGCCATGAGCAAGCAGATGGTGCGTTGCTGCTGTAGACAATTTTCAGCAGGACGCCAAAATTTGCATGACGAGGAGCGCAGTGGGAGGCCAACCATCATCACAGACGACCTTGTGGAGCAACGCACCATCTGCTTGTTCATGACGTTAGGCCCATAGACCTGGCACAGCTGGTGATCAATTTCAATCGAAGCTATGCCCTGTGCATTCAAAAACTTTATCACTGATCGCACTTCACACGCAGCGGGAGCTGAAATGGAAGCGTCCATCTTCAACCAATGCAACGAAGCTAGTGAGAGCACTCGGGAAGTTCCGCTAGTGCATGCGCCATGCCAGGACATTACTCTATCACATACACGCAGTCGCTTCGCGCAACATATGGTTTGCTAGCTGTGGGACGAGTGGGAAAGATATTTTATTGACGCGCCTCGTATTTACGTACCATTATTTGTTTATTTCTTCCAATGTTTCGTGACGCAATATAATTCAAGTACATACTGTTTGTTTCTAGAAGAATATACTGTATTAAAGGTGAAGTACTGTTAATTTATAAATAAATAGTCAAAATCATAATTATAAAGCACAAAAATTCCCATTTTTATATAATATCTGTGCCTTATTCGTTTGTCATTTGTAGAACTTGTTATATAAATTCATTACAATTTATTTACTTCTGATGATTGCTTGACGTATCTAAGGCATTTATAACATAAATTGCCTCATTTGTATGATTGTGATTTTCCCTACAACTACACTCCTTGTTTACTGCAACACTTTCAACATCCCTGTCTGAACGCTGTGAAATCGTACAGTTACATGCAGTCTTTTATAGCCGAGCACATGACGTATCGAATAACTTCAAAATCATAAGTTGCCGTGCTGATTTCGTGACACCACTGGCGTTATAAGTATCACGAGCTGTAGGTTCGTGTTAAATAATAAAAATAGTTTTCAATACGATCAACTGCTCATTACGCCCTTGCTTTTAGCAACAAGATCATGTCGCCATAATAATTTATCAAATCTTAGCACAATCAATTTCTGAAGGTTATGAATGTTCTCAATAGATACAGTCGTACTTAGTCTGCTTTGTTTTTAACTCTGGATAATCAGTAATAAATGAGTAACTATGTATTGTCTATAAAGAAATGGAGAAACAAGGCTTGTTTTTAACGTGTACATAATCCATGCTAGTGAATTACGCTAAACCGTGGAAAACGATATCGATCCAAGAAAAGCAAATAAAAGACAGACGCTTTACAACGCAATGGAACATAACACTGATAAAAAGTCGATTAATTTAATTTAAACGAACATAAATTTCCATTCAGTTGCACTTACACATTCAGAGCAACCGAACAGAACTCTGATTGGTGGTTACACTCGGTTTAATGTATTGTCTGTGTGAAACAGACATGAATTATTGGTCTTTTGTCTGTCCTTCCGTCTTTGTGTTGACAGCTGTTATTTCAGTGTGCTGAACTAGGGATCGCGATGTCATTCGAACACGTTCTTATACTAATAGACAGTGGAAGTGATATAACTCCGCCTATTTAAGGGGCCAATTGAAGTTTAATAGTACATTATGCAACGAGCCTATAATGGTAGTAACGAAGACGCGAGTATGTTTATGAAATGAGCACAAGCGAGTTTCATAATTTTCATACGAGCGTCTTAATTACCATTATAGGCAAGTTTCATACGACTTTTGATGCTCGACCATATTTCTAACTTGAAATTATTCATAAGTATTCATGTTATTCTTATCTGACTGAGGAGCGGAACGACATTGTGCAATACCTCGTAAATTGTGAGATGCGCACAGACGCGAAAGTATTGATTTTTTCCTAGAAACAGATGTCGACATTGACCTTGATATAATCTGGAGAGTAAAATAAACATTAATCTTGATATAACCTTGAAATTGAATTAGACATTGAAAAACGAGATGACAAATTGAATTTATTTTAATATTATTTACAATTAACGCTAATTATTATAGCAACAGAACTGACTTTATTTCAAATATAGGTGATTTATTGTGTAATTGATAAAATGAATTTGCGGGAATGTGCTTTGTGAAAGGCTGGAAGATGACGGTGAATTGATGTTAATTTGTGTGTTGTTTTTTTTTTTATTGAATTTAATATTGTATTTGAGATTTCAATTTTATTTTGGATTGATTCTTCAACATAACCTTCTGCAACAGTATTGGATTTCCAGCCTCCGTGACGTTTCGCTAGTTGTCCTTCGATTGCATATCCGAGAATAATTTATACTTGCGTTTTCATATTGCTACAATGGTATTTTCTGATTGGTGGAACACCTGAACTTTAATGAATAGGTGTACTTTAATGAGGTCCATTAAAGGCCTGCTACCAGATGTATAATTACTACATTTCGGCATGGTCGAGCATAAAATAAATAAAAAAAACCTATTTTGATTTTTGTAATTTAATTGCATTGCTAAATAGAAAATTAGACTGAAAGATTGTGTAGTTTGGCAACATCGAATCGCCGCTTCCCCTACGAATATACATGCGCATACGCGCGCACGCATGCACACACGCACTCGGTCTGAATAGCAGCGTTCCATCCCATGTCACTGCAGTAGATTGATAGACTTCCTAGCGATAGGAAATAACGACACGTGTTAATCTTTTTGTTTAATTTCCAAGAAAACGGTCCACGTTATAAAAACCTAGAAGGGGATAAATCATTCTTCATCAGTTCTGTAATGATAAATAGTAAAAATCAGAATCGTACGGATAGCACCTATTAGTGTCATGAATTTCAAGCGCTATTTCGGTTCAAGTTTGTCCAGCGTGACAAGAACTGAAGTTTTCTTTGAAGCAGCAGATTTATCCAGCTCGCTCGAATCTGCCCTTTCAAGCTCGCTAGCCTCTCCTAGCCTCCTCCCATCCCTTCATGTTTTTAGCTCCGTAAGGATTTTATAACAAATCTTGTGAAATTTATAAAGATGTAAGGACAGGTAATTTGTATTACAAAATTACCATTAAACACCGACAGAAATATACGCACATAGTATAGGTAAATCAAATTTTTTAAGAATATATGACAATTTTTACTATACCAATTACTTACAAAAGTTAGCTATAATTACATTCTTGACATAATATTCAAATGAATCACAGTTTCTTGGTAACAATAGAAGTGTGACTATACAGATGATTAAAGTATTATAACATGAATACTTAATATGAAATAAATTGTATATGTCCATAAAAATAAATGATTTCATTTTCATACTACACATCATTATAACTTATAATATCCAACCTTGTAACAAAGATAGCAGAACAGGTTTAGCGTGGCTAAGATTGGGGGCATGGAAGGGTAATAAAATTGTAAACGAAGGAGGAGAGTGTCTTTGTCCGCTTTGCAGAGAAAATGACTCCTATAAACATATTTTATTACAGTGTGTCGAATTGGGACATATACGAGTAAATATCTACCACCCTCGATGCTAAGTCAGAATAGGAGTTCGCTTGCATGTCTTGACCTCATGGGGAATAGAGAATATGAACAAAAGATTGGCTTTTTTCTCTTAAAGGCGAGAAAGATTAGATCTTCAGTTGTTGAAGTCTGTGACGCGAACTGAGGAAGGGATAATAGTATCTACCCAACTATAGTACACTTTTATGTCTGTTTTAGGTTAGGATATATTATATAAAATGTTTTGTAGTACCATTTTCATTTTAATATGTGTGTTATTTTAGAGAGTAGTGAATGTAATCATAGGTGAGAGAGGGGTGAAACCTACAAAGTAGGACATGTTTTAGATACAAAGTACGTACGGTAAGAAGACCCGTGCATTGGATCTTAGAGAAAATTATGATAATATAACAATCTGTATGTATAATATTACTCAATAAATCCATCTATCTATGTAATAGCCAACCTGTTAATAAATAAAATATTTGATTTCATTTTCGTACTACACATAATTCGTTGTAGCTTGCAATATCCAACCTGAGAATAAATAAGATCATTTCATTTTTATAATAAGTATACATAATAAACGTGCAGTACCCTACTTGTTAATAAATAGAAAAAAATCATTTTCATACTATACATAATTACAACTTATACAATCTACCCTGTTAATAAAATAATAATATCCAACATGTCAAATAAATGTTTTCATTTTCATACTATTATACATAATTATAACACACTATCCATCTTGTTAAATTAACATTTTTTTCATCGTTGTGCATGACAGACACTATGTTCGGTTCATTTTGTCGAGTATGGCGAAGTTCGATATTTTCCGATGTTTGCTTTGCAGGAGGAGGCTTGTCATTTTTGTTCTCCAATATTATGAAAATATTTGCTGTCCTCCTCTCCTGTCCCTTCATACTTTAAACTAGCGTCGTGCATTACAGGAGTTATGTTCCGTTCAAGTTTGTCGAGTATGGCGAAGTTCGATATTCGCCGTTGTTCGCTCTGCAGAAGGAGGTCTGTCGTGTTTGTTTCAACTTGATATAAAAAAATTCGTTGCCCTCTCTCACCTCTTCATGTTTTAACCACTTAAAGATGTTAGCACACATCTTGTGATTAGTTTTTAATATGAAATAAGACGAAGTTTGTAAAATCTTGGTTGCCGCTCTCATGTTCTAACACTGCAGGACGCTATTTTAAACCGCTTAAGGATTTAAGTACATATGTTGCGATTAGTTTTCATGCGAAATAGAACAAAGTTGGTAATGTTTTGGTTTTATCCCTCATATTTGAACATTGTACAATACTAGTCGGTACAACGAACATATGCGTTTTTTCTTTAATATATTTTGATAGATTTATTTATACTCATATTTTTGTGACTGTTTAGTCATATTAATAACAACAAAAATTATCTATACTCGTTACTATGCTTAACTTAGCAAGATAATGTGTCCCTGACACCCTTATGCAGCTAAAGCATAAGTCAAGAAACGCCTGAAGGATATAGACAGGCAAATAACAGAAGGGAAATGTAGGGATAAGGTTGCTCTGGAGATCCAATCGATGATCAAAACAAATTGGGGGACCGAACTATATCTCTATGGAGGTAGCAAAGAAAGTAGACTGGGTTTAATCTGGTTTCGTCTAGGAGCCTGGAGGGAACTTAAAATCGTCAACGAAGAGGGGGCGAACATATGTCCTCTTTGCGGTAAAGGCGAGACATCACACCACATTTTGTCGGAGTGTGAAGCCACAGAAGCTCTGAGGAAACGATTCCTGCCAGAGTCCTTCATTACATCTAGCAGGGGGCACTTGGCAACATACAATATGTTAAATAACGGTAAATTTTGTGACAGTGTGGGAAAATTTATGGCAAAAGTTCGACAGTTGAGGGTGGAACTGGCCGAGGGGGAGGGAACCGAGAAAATAAGGGAAAGAGTTATTAATTAGTGTTGGAATGATGAAGTAATTAGTGGATAATGTTATTTTTGTATTTATTGTGTCTCTGTATTTTATCGCGTGTGTATGTTTTTTTTATGTATTACCTTTATATTTATTAGTTGGATTAGTTCGTGCAGTCTCAATAAGGAATTGAATTGAATTGTTTATATATATATATATATATATATATATATATATATATATATATATGTTTCACTGTGTTTTTTCATCTCTCTCTCTCTCTTCATATCTTACATTTATTTTCTTTTTTATTTATTTTTAATTATTTTTGTGAAATTTGGTTTGAAGTTAGATTAGTTGTAATTGTGATAATTAATGATAACGGTGGTAATAATAATAACTTTGTTTTACTATTTTATTATTAGTAGGTATTATTTTTGTTTTCTTGAAGATTCAAACTGTGCATAGTTATAGCACGAATGGCCGTACGGGCTAATGCGAAGGATCTTGTGTACATGAGTTTGTATAATGTTCATGCATCCATAAATGCACTTTTTTCTATCTAAAGCATAAAAACGCAGGAGAGGAGGAACTAAGGGAAAGGCACCGAACATAGGTAAGGAAGGAGAAAGAGTGAAAAACGCAAAAGTAGCTTCGGTTCTATAGAGACTCGGCAAACTTGAACCGAACATAGTATAAGGCAGCGGTGACCAAAACTCGAGGTACAGTGATTACATGCGACAGACAGTCTATGAAGTAAGGAGACGGAGGAAAGGTACTTGACATGAAAACTACAACCAGTGGTGGTTCTTGTACTAACATCTTGATGAATCCCGCGGATAAAAATCTCAAGCTTTGCTGTATCAGTAATGTCACTGCTGTCATCAAGAGCCATTGAATAATATACGATTTTTCTTGGTTCTTTTTTTAACCTTCATCGTGAATATAATCAGAAATTTTCTAAATTCTTTTCTTGACACATGGTCGAGAAATTCGTAGTTTTCCAAAATTAAAAAATTCTTATGGATAAGTTATTTAAGCTATTGTAATCGTTACTCTTTCGAGAAATTCTGTTCTATTAAAAGGCTTTAGAGCACGAGATATTTCAAACCCCATTAGGTAGCTGACTTCCTTACATTTATTTATCTCACCTTTCTCTTCCTGCCTATGATTTAAGACATGTCAATTCCTGGCGTTAAACAGTTCGTTGACACAATATTGAATCAGTTTTTCTACAATATTATTATTAAATGAATAACTAATAAATAGTTGCCATCATCTAAAGATTAAGAAGATTAAAATTGAGATAAAACCTAATAATTTTATCCTTCTAGCGAGAAGATCTAAAAATATCAATATTCATGCACGTACAGAAGAATTGTAGAAACACATACTTAGTGGTCAGTAACAATAATAATAATAATTGTAATAATAATAATAATAATAATAATAATAAATTATTCACCGTGGAAATTAATGTTTCTTTATACTCCTAATTGAAGCGTTGAGCAAAGTAAACATATTACATTTTGTCCGACAGAACAACAAAAAAGTTCTCCTTCTCATTCTTTACGAAACCACCTCTTACTGCTTGTAGAAACAGAGTTTGCAGAGCAACATAATACCGCCACTGCATGGCTTCAGTACGTGAATGAAACACACAGCATGTACAGGAAACTTCTCGTACCCGTTTGAATGCCTGTGATTACACGATGTAATCACGACATCCGCTTTGGTCACCGCTGGTCTAAGGCCTCTGACCGGTTTTCAACTGACTCGATTATTTTAGTTCACATGTTTCATTTCCACGTACTGCTAGATGCCTGAGGAGTAAGGCGAAGTTCGTAGTATCTTGATATCCCCTCTCATGTTCGAACATTGCACGACACTAGTACCTGTCGAGTAAAAGAGTGTTCATATTCAGGGATTTTTTTAATGAGAAAAGTATTCATTTGGGACTAATATGGTATTATAATTTTTATTGTATGTAGCTTACTGTAATTTTCCTATCCTCTATGGGCCGTATTCAAAATTCTTAGCGCGGGCTTCCGGTGGATGATCAGCGATACGTTTTTCGTATTTCCAGTGTTAGCGATCCCTGTACAAGTAACCAGTCGATAGTTTAGCACGCTCGTAGCGCGGGCTAAGTCTATGAATAGATCTAATAGGGAACTAACGGAAATTACAGAAAAGGTTAAGAACAAAATGCTATATAATAGGTGGAATAACTAAAAAATAAGAGTGAAAGCAGAAAACTGCTAAATGTTAAGAAAATACAAAATCTACGTACCGAAACTGTTGAACTGAGGCCAGGTAGGTAAACAAGGTCTAAAATCCTTATAGAAGGAAGAAAATAAATTATACACCACAGCCACACTAAGAAATTACATTTAACAATAATAATAATAATAATAATTATTATTAATTTAATTCACAATTTTTCCTCAAGTGCAGGTCTTTTATTGCAAACCCAGTATTCCCCAATCTTTCCTATTTTCTGCCTTCCTCTTAATCTCCACATATGATCCATGTAGGATTATCTTAAAGTCGTTTATCATCTGATATCTTCTTCTGCCACCCGTTCACCACTCCTTCCAGTGCAACCTTCAGTATGCAGTCTCTTCTCAGCCCGTGATCCAATCAATTCCTTTTTTCTTCCTGATCAGTTTCAGCATAATTCTTTCTTCACCCACTCCTTCCAACACAGCTTCATTTTTATTCTTTATGTACATTTCACACACTCCATTCTTCTCCATACCCACATTTCAAATGCTTCTAATCGCTTGTCTTCACTTCGTTGTAATGTCATGTTTGTGGCCCATATAATGTCACACTTCACATAAAGCACTTCACTAGTCCCTTTCTTAGTTCTTTTTCAAGAGGTTCGCAGAAGGTGCTCCTCCTTCTATTAAAAGTTTCTTTGCCATTGCTATCCTCCTTTTTACTTCCTGACAGCAGCTCATGTTACTGTCTACACCCCCAAGTATTTGAAGCTGCTAAGTGCTCTAATGCTTCATTTAGAATTCGCATGTTTACCTTCTTTATTGTTCTAAAGTACACACTATTCCTCCTGATTCACGCATGTTTAAACTCAGTTCTGTAACATTAATTATTAAGCAGCTATAAGTAGTGTGTTTCATAATTTAATCAATGTGAGCAGTACACATAATGAACATTACGATATACCCAAGGGTAAAACGCGGGTTGTATTACAAGATTCATAAAAAAGGGAGAGATTATTTCAATATTTTAGATCTGTAGTAGTGAAAAGGATGTATACAAATAAATTACTTGTAAAGACAGAGATTAACAACGATCGAGAAAGCAAGACTAACAGCGCCCGCAAAGCCGAAAACCCGCACGACAATGTTCTATACGTCGCGTCGTTGACGTAAAGACTGCTTGTGAGTGTTTCGAGATGCCGAGATTGATCACTCCCAAAGTCCCGAACGTCAAGCAACCTTGAATCGCCACAGTTGTTTATATCTGACTGAACTTTTATCTACTTTGGCAACTGTTATATATGTATAAACAATCATGTAGCTTATTTGAAACATCATCTCTACCTTTCAGCTTTCCCCAGTCTTTATTTAATTGCTAGGCCCTTATTAAAAGGCTAGGAATTTTCTTATCGTATGTTTGAGATCAAGTGTGCAATCTCAAGTAAAAAGATATTAACGTTATGTTTTATGTTTCTTAGAAATGCAAATTTATTTGAGAATTGTTTTTTTTCTCTATTTATATAACTAATGGCTTGTGCAGCAAATACTGCAAACTAAGTTCATTAGACGTTCAAATAAACATTTTTCAGATTTATTTTCAATGAAGAATACCAGACATTCTGAAAGTTATTTGCTTCCATAATAATGAAAGGTACTCTCTCTCTCGAGGCAAAACTGAAGAGAACCACGCATATAAATATCTACACCACACCGCCATTAAGTATATGAAAAAGAGCCAATCCCACTTGATTAATAATTATAAAAATATTTGATTTTTAATAATATTATTACCTTACGTAAGTTTTATAACTTTCAGTAACATTCTGTATATTATATACTATATAGCCGTCACTCAGTAAAATATAGAAATCAAAATCTAATTTAAGTTATTCTCTACATCTACTTATATAACCCCAAAACGTTTCACTTTCATATCATCAATATAGCATTAATATGTATAATTAATGAAAAATAGTCATATCATGGCATTAACTGCAATAATATTTCATTTATAATGGTAATAATGTCATCAAACCACCTCATGTTTTGTAGTTTTTAATATCCAATACACAGCTATACCCAGAAAATTACACACCATAGAATAGAACCTGTAAATTATTTTTAGTAAATTAATTTTTTAATAACCAATTTAATTTGAGCTCTAAATATGTCAGCATTCTTGCAGATTATGGCCTTCGTGTAATATTGTTTACTGTAGTATGTGTTTTGTTTTATTCTGAAATGCAACACGGCCGACTTGATGCTCGCTTCGCTTCTCCTTTACAAAAAAGCGAAGGGTACATCAAGTCGGCAGTGAATGCTATTAGCTAGTTCTCAAAACTGACGGAAGATGGATTTTGGAAAATAGGAAAATTATGTAGGATAATTGACATTTCTCTGAAAACTACTATTTTTCCGAAAAACTTTGAGTTCCAAGCTTCAAAATGTGGGGTCATTTATTAAAATCCGTCCAGCCGTTTTCCCGTAATTTCCATTACCAGTTCAAATTATACATATATATAGATCGGTAATATCATATAATAGAACCAGAACATTTTCATAACTAAGATGCTGTTCTATTTTGCTTTTTGTCTCATTATATATTTATAATGATATTTATTTCAATGATGTATGTTATTCAAAGTTACGAAATCTCTCCACGCCTACCAAATGCTATTTCGAGAATGATGAGCGAGACTCGAAAGACAAATACAACGAACACAGCGAGTGAGAGCGGAAGTTAGTTTTGTCATATCTAATGTGTATAAGCTGAGTAAGATTTAAGTTTAACGGTAAATTACACCCGCAGTCCCTAGTTTGAATCTCGCCTTGAACATATAAATGTTTGAATGATTTCGAGGGAAAAATTGTTCCGGAGCCGGGTATCGAACCCGGGACCTTTGGTTTAACGTACCAACGCTCTACCACTGAGCTACTCGGGAACTCTAACCGACACCGATCCAATTTTTTCCCTCTATATCCACAGACCTCAAAGTGGGCTGACAACCGTCAAGCAACCAACTTCGAGTGCACACTAACTCCGTGTGACTTAAATTGTGTTTTCTGTTAACGAACAGTGACGTATTATGCAAATCAAGATTTCAGGTATAACTCCTGTAAAGTTGATTTGAATAATTTCGAGGAAAAATTGTTCCGGAGCCGGGTATCGAACCCGGGACCTTTGGTTTAACGTGAACGCTCTCCACTGAGCTAAACTCTAACCGACACCGATCCAATTTTTCCCTCTATCGACAGAACTGGGCTGACATGCCGTCAAGCAACCAAATGAGTGCACTCAACTCCGTGTGACTTAAATTGTTCAGTTTTTTCTGTTAACGAACAGTGACGTGTATTATGCAAATCAAGATTTCAGGTATAACTCCCTGTAAAGTTGATTTGAATAATTTCGAGGAAAAATTATAATACACGTCACTGTTCGTTAACAGAAAACCACAATTTAAGTCACACGGAGTTATGCACTCCAAGTTGGAATGATTGACGGACTGTCAGCCCACTTTGGGGTCTGTGGATATAGAGGGAAAAATTGGATCGGTGTCGGTTAGAGTTCCCGAGTAGCTCACATATGGTAGAGCGTTGGTACGTTAAACCAAAGGTCCCGGGTTCGATACCCGGCTCCGGAACAATTTTTCCCTCGAAATTATTCAAATCAACTTTACAGGGAGTTATACCTGAAATCTTGATTTGCATATAAATGTTTGCTTGTTGATCATGTTAAACCCCTGTCGACATTGGTCGAAGCGCAACAACTCGTTGCAACGTTGCAACATCAACGCAATGCCACAGGAATTTCGCCATGTACTTGTAAATTGTTGGGTTTAAAACGTCTAGATGTGAATTTAGAAGAAATCCCACCTCTGCTTCAAGAAGAAGCAAAGCACTTCAATACGAGATAAGAATACTAAAGAAATATGCATTCGGAGAACGATATTAAAAATGAAATCAAGGATGAAAAACGAAGGAGAAACAGAGAAAGAAAATGGATAGAACCCACAATTCCCTTGTCTGTCGTCTTGCAAGGAGCGGAAAGGAAAAGGATCAATATAAAGAGAGTAGCAAGCGATTCGTATTACGTCATCAGTTGTCAGGTGACTCCATCTTACACGTCTTTCCCTAACCAATATATTTTTATGGCTAATAAAAAAGTTTGTTATACATCACTGAGGTATCGTTTTTATGAAACGTTATAAGGAAGTGAAACAATCGATTGTGAAAGAAGACACGGCATTATATGGGATTTATGCTGACGTCTTTGTACACCGAAATGAAAGAAAGGAAACTTTATGTTCAATATAAAGCGTTTTATAAAATGTTCTCAGACGTTTCGACAGGGCTAATTTTAAGAATAATAACACGCTAGTTGCATCAACGAACATGTTCCATATTCTAGTAGTATGACTCAGATACATTTATTGTAATTAATTTAATTCCACATGAATAAACCAATAAGTTCTCCTCTTTGGTTAAAGTTGCAGATTGTGGCTATAAATCAAGCAGACAGCGTTACATTCTCGACAGAAGAGAGTCTCATGTTATACATTATTTGTTTACATTCTGGTTAATAATAAAACTTACTCAATAATAGAACTAAAATCCACCGCTGTGGAGTAAAGGTTAGCGTATCTGACCGTGAAAAGAGCGAACACGGATTCAAATCCTAATAGTGGTATTAACATTATTAAGGAATGGCTGGATGCTCACTTAGTTTCTTTGAACGTTTCTAACACAAAATTAATACCATTTTCATTAACATCACATGGTCTTGAGCAACTAAAAATGAATAATAATAGAAGTATAACAATACATGATTGTAACCTACCTACTTGCTCATGTAACGCTTTGAGTATACCCTCACAAGTTAAATATTTAGGCAATATTATTTACCAACATTTAAAATGGGACAAGCATATCTCCTTCCTGTGTAACAGATTGCGTAAAACAATCCACAAATTTTCCATTCTACGCTCTTATTTACCTGTTTATGTTCTGCGTACTGTGTACTTAGCTCTGTCTCAATAATTCAGTATGGTATTTTAGGTTGGGGAGGAATGGCAAAATCGACTCTCCATCCTTTAAATTTGCTCCAAAAAAGAATTATCAAAATTTGTCTATATAAACCTTTTGATTACCCAACAAAATTAATTTTTCAGGAATTTGGTGTATCAAATCTAGAACAAATTTATAAACAAACATTGCTGATTTACTTCCTTAAAAATCACAATAAATTTAAATTTGATCCTCATAAATACCATAGAGACAAAACTACAGTTTCTTTCTAAATACTTCCAAATGCCAAACAACTGCTGGATTAAAACACAGCATGAATTTTTGACCCAAAATATATAATGCATTAATTAGAGCTTACCATGAGCTAAGTAGACTTAACACACATAGATTTAAGAAACAAATCAGATTAATTAATTAATTGTTTAAGCTAATTGAATTAAAAATTGATAGTCTAATATTTATGTACTTTTGTATTTTCTATTTGTATATAGACCCTATTATTACATGCTGTATGTATTTTACCATTTATTAATGTGATTGTGCTCAATGAATTCTCGTAATTTTGTAATATATTTTGTATAACTGATCTGAACTGCGCCCGAGCACGAGCTTCTGCTCTTTCGGGCTGCAATGCCTAATGTAGCTCAAGTGTATAGTATTAAATAAATAAATTATTTTAAATTAAATTTTAAAAAATCATGGTAGAATCAAGTTACGTTGTTGAGGTTTTTCTCTGAGTTTTCCGTCAACCCATTAAGAGAAAATGCTTTGCAGCTTTCAGCGCTAGATCGTGGACTCAATTCGCCGACATTATCACCTTCATTTCACTCAGACGCTAGATAACCATCGCAGTTGATAAAGCATCATAAAATAAACCAATTAAAATAATAGAACTAGAATGTTCAAAAATCACCACGGCATGGCGCGTCCTCTGGTTGCGGATAGAGGAGACGGTCTCCAGATATGGAGGGTAACTGCGGATATATTGAATAAGCAGTCGTGAACAGCCGATAAGAGGTGGGCCTCCAGCTTGGGGGTTGGGCGAAGGGCTAACAACCTATCACCGTAAAAGGCAGCTTGTTACGAATCCATACAATAAGCCTAGGAATGGGACTAATGTAGTTATATTACTGGTTGTTCTGTATGGTTGTCAAACTTGGACTCTCACTTTGAGAGAGGAACAGAGATTAAGGGTGTTTGAGAATAAGGTTTTTAGGAAAATATTTGGGGCTAAGAGGGATGAAGATACAAGAGAATGGAGAAAGTTACACAACGCAGAACTTCACGCATTGTATTCTTCACCTGACATAATTAGGAACATTAAATCCAGACGTTTGAGATGGGCAGGGCATGTAGCACGTATGGGCGAATCCAGAAATGCATATAGAGTGTTAGTTGGGAGACCGGAGGGAAAAAGACCTCTGGGGAGGCCAAGACGTAAATGGGAGGATAATATTAAAATGAATTTGAGGTAGGTGGGATATGATGATAGACACTGGATTAATCTTGCACAGAATAGGGACCGATGGCGGGCTTATGTGAGGGCGGCAATGAACCTCCGGGTTCCTTAAAAGCTATTTGTAAGTAAGTATGTAAGAATCTTTAAAATCCTTACACGATCTGTGTTTAAACAGGCATGAGACACCTTTCTGCTGTGAATCAAACTCGAGACTTGAAACTTTAGTGATGCAGTACATAAGCCAACCGGGTATTAAAATATAAATACGTAGCACGACAGCCCATAGAGGGTCTTACTTTCACAGGACTCAGCAAAGGTGAACGATAATCTAACCCGTGCGGAAATAAAATTTGGCTAGCACGATGATCCTCCAACTGCTGTAACTGACTTTCGAAATGGGATTTCGCTTATCTATCGTAGCTTCCCATGTGCATCACCATGCTGGGTGGGCACCGATCCCATGTGGGCCGAAATTTCATGAGAAAATTTCTTCCCCCATGAGGACTTGAATCAGCGCGCATTCCTTACCAGGAGTCCTAGGCAAGGTGCCTTAGACAACCACGCCACGGCGCGGGACTGAAGATAAAATAATATCCCCTAAATAATTTAATCGGTGTAATTATTTATTATTATTATTATTATTATTATTATTATTAGGGCCTATTATTATTATTATTATTATTATTATTGCGTTCATTACTATTATTACTATTGGTAATAACAGAGGTACTTGGTAATATAATGGTTAAGACACTATACTACAATGCAGAAGGTCGCGAGTTCGATTCCCGACAAGGTCATGAGCTTTTGCAATTACTGCAATCCTTTCAGCAGTTACTATGGCCTCGGGGTTAATGCGCCTCTAACAAAATGAGTACCAGGACGTTTTTCTTGGAGATAATGACAGTGAGAACGTAGGATTGACATCTCTAATGCTAGGCTTAGTATTATCTGCAAAATATGGAAGCCCTGATCCGTAGCTATTCATTGGCTTCCATGGTCTGTAATAAAGACGATTTTACATTTATCTTACTACTGTAATTTTTTGGCCATTCATGTTTTTTAACAACCTTACCGATGTTGTTGGTAAGCCTTGTAAGTTAAATTTGTGCGAGATCGTGCGTATTTGCTTGGTTTCCGCACAAAACCAATCCGCGGAAAGTCTAAAATTCCACATTCAGTATTCCCAACCTAACACACATAACAATTTCCCTCTTCTTACCGCTTAAGTGACATATTGATTTTACTGCTTTAGGCTTTTAACATACTATTTTTAGAGACGTTCAATATAGTAATAATTATAAATTGGAAATTTACCACTGCAATTTCACCTAAATTGCACTGTTAATTATTGTTTTTAAATATTTGCAAAAATTAAGTAAACTCTACAACTCCACTAAAGTTACTGCATTCGTGATGCAAGTAACAATAAGGAAGCCGTGAAAAAATCAACAAGATTCCAGACTCATCATAGACTGGGGGAAAAAAAGACAGACGTATATCACGGCCTGCTGGAGTTTAGTAAACACATAAAAGATTTTAAAGCAACAATGTTGAAGATAGATATTTTTGTTTTGCAAATTTTCCGTCATTGAACAGAAACCAAGATGGAGATTTCATTGCAACTAATTAGAAATTCCTCTTTCAGGTATGTAATAAACGATCTTCGCACAAAATAATGTATTATACACGAGTGGTATGTTTTCTTTCAATTCTCGGAAATTAAAAAAGCTCAACTACGTTTCGCTTTTTCAAACTTGTCCTCGAACATGAAAACTTCAATATACCGCTCTTGTAACGCATATTACTATTACACCACACGTGCGGTAAGTAAATAAATCAAATCAACTTTTATTTATTTACTTAGAAGGAACGAACTATCAGTGTCGCGCACCAATATGTGCTATGAGAAAATAACTAAATGTCTTGTTATACGTGTACTCTTTCTAAATTAATTTACTGGAGTGGAGATTACTTCTCCCCCCCCAAAGGAATTAACCATTTTTATCCTACATTATGACCAGATCTCGGATTTTAGGTTAGATACCTAAAACTAGTTAAAAGTAGTAAAACTAGTTAAATATCTTCACATTTTATATAAAATTTAAACCTTTGAAAGCGATTTTATGATGTCTAAAATGCCTATTTTGCCCATTGAGACCTATTTTTAAGTTTTTAGAGCCTAAAATTGCGTATTTATATTTGTTACGCATGTATTTTTAAAATTTCGTGTTGTAGTGAAAGATAAAATTTTGAATGTCATGACGTGGGTATGGTTCAAATATTTGAATTAATTTTATTAGATTATTTTACGACGCTGTATCAACATCTCAAGTTATTTGGCGTCCGAATGATATGAAGGTGATAATGCCGGTGAAATGAGTCCAGGGTCCAGCACCGAGTCCTGGAGCCGGAGAGAATTTTTCTCCGCTCCAACCATCCTTCATCATATAGTCTAAAAGTTCGTTTTTAAATACCTAAAAATCTGATGTCTAATTATGGCATATTTAGCGGTAATCTTGCTCCATGCTGACCATATGAACAGAGAGTCTCATTGTCTGTGAAAGCATAATTTGTTTCAAGTACTCACGCGTGTGAGAACGAAATGAGCGAAAGCGTACAGATCTTGAATGTTGTCATTGAGTACTTGATCATAATCCTACAATAACTTCCTGTTTTGTAGATTTTATATACAATGTACTCCGTTTGCAAATGAAAGGCAATTTGTGTATGGGCGGGCGTTCTTCTTATGTAAGTCTTTGCTTCTTGAAACTAGACGAGGAGGAATGTAAATCAATTCCAAAGTTCCGGTAATGGAAGCTGAAACAAAAATTGCTGCCTTCTGACTGACACTTGAAAAGTGAATTCGAAGCGCGCAGCAAAATTTATTCCTAATTCAAACGAAGCGAAATCAGAATTCTGAGAACTTGAAGTACCGCTGTCCAGATAACGAGACTTGGAGGACGAGTAACATGAAAAGCGTCTTCCTCTTTCGCTTACAAATAAAGAATATAAAAAATGAGATTATACTTGTAGTAAGTCGCAGCTGCTTCTTCATGAGGCGCTAAACACATCAGCAGGCGGCCGTGGAAACACCACGTGATCGATGAGAATGTTCCTGCCTCTCCTCTCTTCCTTTTCACGCCTATCGCCCTTCTTTTTATACGCTCAAGTGACGTAACTAATGCAATTATCTTCAAATCTTGGAACATCGCCAACAGCCTTTCCTTTTTTTCCCACTCTCTACTTTTTTTTAAAGGGTTCAACGTTTTCAACATCGAACAGAATTAAAACCTATCGCATTCTATTGGTCGTTTGTCTGTCTGTCTGTCTGTCTGTCTGTCACAACTGGCTTTAATTCGAGAGCTGGATATCACTAGGTGACTACTCTTCCAATTGAAATTCTTCTGTCTTTTGCGTTAAGTTGAAATCTTGAAAGAGTTTCCAGCCGGCAAATTGTTTCTAATTCTAAACATTTTGTACACAACACACTCGCTGCTGTAAAGGAAACTGCAATTTGGAATTCGTGTTTTGTGTGAAATGTTCTTTCCCGCTTCTGCCTTGTAATTGGATTCACAATTTGTCACAAAGTTTGTTTTATTTACAGTAACATCCTTGTGACTGTAAAACTTCTTCGCTCACTCAAATTTTTTACTCTTCTAGAATAATAGAAAACGGGGGCGGTAAACTGCACACACGTTTCAGGTATATGACCTAAAAGATAGTAATATGCGTTACAAGAGCGGTATGTCGATGTTTTCATGTTCGAGGAAGAGATTGAAAACAAACATACCGCTCGTGTACCGTACATTATTTTATGCGAAGATCGTTTATTATATACCTGAAAGAGGAATTTCTAATTAGTTGCAATGAAATCTCCATCTTGGTTTCTGTTCAATGACGGAAAATTTTAAAACAAAATATCTATCTTCAACATTGTTGCTTTAAAATATTTTCTGTGTTTACTAAATTCCAGCAGGCCGTGATATACGTCTGTCTTTTTTTTCCCCCAGTCTATAAATGCGAACTTAAAACAAAAGGTAAGGTTATGTAATGATTTATTTTTCATTTTAATATTTTAACAATATTATTTATATAACATAAAGCTGTAATAACATCGGCATCTGGAATCTTGTTGATTTTTTCACGGCTTCCTTAATGTTACTTGCATCAGGAATGTAATAACTTTTGTGGAGTAGTAGACTTTACTTAATTTTTGCAAATATTTAAAAACAATAATTAACATTGCAATTTAGGTGAAATTGCAGTGGTAAGTTTCCAATTTATAATTATTACTATGTTAAACGTCTCTAAAAATAATATGTTAAAAGCCTAAAGCAGTAAAATGAATATGGCGCTTAAGCGGTAAGAAGAGGGAAATTGTTATGTGTGTTACGTTGGGAATACTGAATGTGGTATTTCACACTTACCGCGTATTGGTTTTGTGCGGAAACCAAGCAAATACGCACAAAGTTAACTTACACACATGTAATTTGCACACACCGATTTTGGATATGTAATCTGCACACTCACACAACCCAGGTAATAAAAACAGGATGTAAATTGCACACAGAGCTATAATGGTATGTAGCCTATTTCCTTTGAACATACTCTTACTACAATATTAACGTATTAACCAATAATTTATATTGGTAGGTGGTAATTAGTTCGCTTAATGAATTCCAATCGGGATACATGCTTCTCAGTAAAATCTTTTATATTTTTCTCCATAGATTCTTTCTTCTTTAAGGAGTCTTATTTTTAATTTTTGCTGCAGTAGATATCCCCTGAATTTTCACGTATATGTGTATTTGAAATTCAATTAACCTGTTCGTAAAGGTATAAATATCTGAATAAGCAGAGTAAAATGTCTTGTTGAATCTAATATGAAAATACTCACAGATATTAATTAGTTGTACGCTGGAAGCTTTCTGTTTTAGCTGTCCAGATTGAAAGAGGAAAGGTAGAGTCGTCGTCTACATAGATGTCTACTAAAATAAATAGTCACAAAAGTTATCTAGCTTTTCATCTTGTGGCTTAATGGCCACTAAATCAGATACAAAACAGTCGCCATCCTCATGTAGGTCTAAAAATGGTAGAGGGAATACATATTTTAACCATCTGCCGATTTCAGAATCACTTTTATATTTGTTTATTAAACCATATTTTTTTTAATCTGACGAAGCCAAGATTGACTTAGGTGCAATGTACGTCTAATGACATTGGCTTCACTCAATACAACATTTATTGCAGCATAGATAGCACTTATAAACAACTGTGTTCAAGGACCAATACTTTATGTTGAACTGCTGTGTAACTATCCATCTGAGTCAGTCTACTTCATACAGTACCTCTCTCATTTCATTGCAATTGTCAATTGTGTTTATCGCTTGTAACATTGATTGACATTGCGTTCGATTTATATGTCATTTATTAAAAAAAAATAATCCGAGCTATGCTGTGTGTGCAGTTTACATGCTACAAATTTACAGCAAAAGCATGGGAAAAAATATACCTGAAAAGTGTGTAGTTTACCTCCGCCCATAGAAAAGTCGTACAAAAAAACAACATACCATATACAAATTAAGCTTTTAGGAATAACTCCCTGTAAAGTTAATTTGAATAATTTCGAGGGAAAAATTGTTCCGGGGCCGAGTATCGAACCCGAGACCTTTCGTTAAACGTACCAACGCTCTCCCACTGAGCTACCGGGAACTCTACCCGACACCGATCCAATTTTCCCCTCTATATCCACAGACCTCAAAGTGGGCTGACAACCGTCAAGCAACCAACATTTGAGTGCACACTAACTCTGTGTGACTTTAAATTGTGGTTTTCTGTTACGTACAGTGACGTTTTTTCCCTCGAAATTATTCAAATTAACTTTACAGGGAGTTATTCCTGAAAGCTTAATTTGTATAATACACGTCACTGTAAGTAATAGAAAACCACAATTTAAAGTCACACAGAGTTAGTGTGCACTCAAATGTTGGTTGCTTGACGGTTGTCAGCCCACTTTGAGGTCTGTGTATATAGAGGGAAAAATTGGATCGGTGTCAGGTAGAGTTCCCGGGTAGCTCAGTGGGAGAGCGTTGGTACGTTTAACCAAAGGTCCCGGGTTCGATACCCGGCCCCGGAACAATTTTTCCCTCGAAATTATTCAACATACCATATATTTTCTTTACTATGTGAGTCACGCAGAAAGTGTTGCGTGAACGGACAATTATACAAGTACAATAAAATTAGCCTATTAAAATGTACACAGTATTAAAATATTAGAGTATTAAAAACAATTAACTTGTTAAAATTCGTGTTAGAAGACAACTTTCAGGACTTTGCTCTCCTATCTTCAGCTGTTTTTGAGCCGGATCAGCTGTTGTTTATGCGGATGTCTCATGTCGATGTACAGTGTCATCCTTTTGGGTATGGATAAAATAAAAACACCCTAAAACATTTACTACTGAACATTATTTTTTGAAACTTTGTGCATACAACACTGAAAGATGGGAAATTCCTCAGAGTCCAACATCATCCCCATTTCTCACCCTGTACAACTCATAACAGTGATGCAATTCAACCCATGTCCATTGTAACATAAAGAGGGGTGATTTGTTGAAAAGCTTGAGTAATTTTTACTCTCAGATCATCAATGTTCCTGGGTTTCTGTGAATAGACAATGTCTTTAACAAAACCCCACACGAAGAAGTCAGGAGGAGTTAGATCGGGGGAGTTTGGGGGCCAAGCCAAGAGATAGCTGCTTCTCGTACTGGGTTTCGCCTGCGACCTCCTGCAAGTTTTTTTTTTTTTTTAACACAGAACCTGTTTCTACAAATGTTCAATACCACAACATTATGGAATCGTATTTAGGTAAGTACATTACGCACACCATACTCACGTCGAAATTCCCTTTGAACTCTTTTAACACTCTCAAATTTAGCGTATCAAAGGACACATTGTGCCCGCTGTTTATTTGTAGTAGCCATTTTAATCAACTACAATTTTCATTTGTCCTTTCAGATTATGCAATGTTGATTGTCATATATGAAAACTCCTATCTTTTAATCATAATATAACCAGCAAGAAATTTTTCCTACTATCATAACAGTTTTATAATAACAAATTAATATTATACATACGCAAACGGATCAGACTGTATATCGCCACGTAGAATGAGATCTCTGTCATTAGTTCGATAGCAATTATATTCTCTCTCTGTCGGCAATGTTTACGTCGGCCGTCAAACATTATGGAACGAAGTATAGTCGGCGATTTAATGAATGGAGGAAGAAAGAACTGGGCACCCTACGTCATTATCTTCTGGCTTAATTGTCTCATAAGTGATACCGGTGTCACTTATGAAGTTCAAACCTGTCTTCGGGCAGTTGACTGAACAAGAAGTTACACATAGATATATATATATATATATATATATATATATATATATATATTATTTTAATGTACCGAAGTACATATGATATTTCCATGCAGATATTCTGCGTCATCATATGATGAAAGAGTAATGGAACGGAGAAAAATTCTCTAGAGGGAACCCAAGAGTTGGAGCTTAATCTGAGACGATTCTAACCGGCGTCGGAGTTGTATCCGGTGTGGCTTAGTGGATAAAGCATCAGCACGTAGAGCTGAAAACCCGGTTCAAATCCCGGCGCCGGATTTATGAGATTTCGTTTCCATTACTCTTTCATCGTATGATGACGCAGAATATCTGCATGGAAATATCATATGTACTTCGGTACATTAAAATAATATATATGATATGCGTAAATCACTTCGTGATTTATGACGGCGCTTATTTCGTCGGATCCCGGCCAACTAGTCACTCATATTGAGTGCACCTCAGCACATGTGTGGACTTCGGTCCTGCATTCATAGACATCTATGACGTAGTGCAGAGGGCGGCCACTAGAGGAACCCAAGAGTTGGAGCTTAATCTGAGACGATTCTAACCGGCATCGGAGTTGTATCCGGTGTGGCTTAGTGGATAAAGCATCAGCACGTAGAGCTGAAAACCCGGGTTCAAATCCCGGCGCCGGAGAGAATTTTTCTCCGTTCCATTACTCTTTCATCGTATGATGACGCAGAATATCTGCATGGAAATATCATATGTACTTCGGTACATTAAAATAATATATATGATATGCGTAAATCACTTCGTGATTTAAGACGGCGCTTATTTCGTCGGATCCCGGCCAACTAGTCACTCATATCGAGTGCACCTCAGCACATGTGTGGACTTCGGTCCTGCATTCATAGACATCTATGACGTAGTGCAGAGGGCGGCCACTAGAGGGAACCCAAGAGTTGGAGCTTAATCTGAGACGATTCTAACCGGCGTCGGAGTTGTATCCGGTGTGGCTTAGTGGATAAAGCATCAGCACGTAGAGCTGAAAACCCGGGTTCAAATCCCGGCGCCGGAGAGAATTTTTCTCCGTTCCATTACTCTTTCATCGTATGATGACGCAGAATATCTGCATGGAAATATCATATGTACTTCGGTACATTAAAATAATATATATGATATGCGTAAATCACTTCGTGATTTAAGACGGCGCTTATTTCGTCGGATCCCGGCCAACTAGTCACTCATATCGAGTGCACCTCAGCACATGTGTGGACTTCGGTCCTGCATTCATAGACATCTATGACGTAGTGCAGAGGGCGGCCACTAGAGGAACCCAAGAGTTGGAGCTTAATCTGAGACGATTCTAACCGGCGTCGGAGTTGTATCCGGTGTGGCTTAGTGGATAAAGCATCAGCACGTAGAGCTGAAAACCCGGGTTCAAATCCCGGCGCCGGATAGAATTTTTCTCCGTTCCATTACTCTTTCATCGTATGATGACGCAGAATATCTGCATGGAAATATCATATGTACTTCGGTACATTAAAATAATATATATGATATGCGTAAATCACTTCGTGATTTAAGACGGCGCTTATTTCGTCGGATCCCGGCCAACTAGTCACTCATATCGAGTGCACCTCAGCACATGTGTGGACTTCGGTCCTGCATTCATAGACATCTATGACGTAGTGCAGAGGGCGGCCACTAGAGGGAACCCAAGAGTTGGAGCTTAATCTGAGACGATTCTAACCGGCGTCGGAGTTGTATCCGGTGTGGCTTAGTGGATAAAGCATCAGCACGTAGAGCTGAAAACCCGGGTTCAAATCCCGGCGCCGGAGAGAATTTTTCTCCGTTCCATTACTCTTTCATCGTTACATATAGATGCCTGCTCTGTAGTGAAATTAAATAAACTCACGATAAACTAACAGTTTCACGTAAGTGGAAACTAATTACTACTCCTGAAAACTGTAACTGAAGGAAGAAGCTTTAAAAGTAGACTCTGGTTCGATGCCCAATGGATAAGCGGAAGTATATTTTCTCTGTTTGGAGAAATAAATTATTACTAAACTCCAGAAATTAGGTATCTCCAGCAATATGTTCAGATGGATATCAGAATTCCTTAGTCAAAGATTCATTGCCACTAAATTCAATAACTCACTTTCTAGTTACAGACAAACATATCGAGGTCTACCTCAGGGCGCTGTCCTGAGCACAACTTTATTCAATATTTATATAAATGACTTACCCTCCCTATTAGAGGAATCAAATATGAAAACAGCACTATTTGCAGATTATATAGGTTTGTGGACTTCCGGATCTTATAGACATAGAGACAAAATTCAAAATTCTGCTCTTAAAGCTCTAAATCAACTACATGAATGGAATACATCAAATTTGATGACACTCAATTTAAAATGACTTCAACAAACAAAATTTGATAACTCAATCCCAAGGGAAAAAATGGAACTCCCTGCATCAAAATCCACAGTTAATTCCCGATTTACCACGAAAATCGTCTGTAGCTGCATTTAGATTGGCAACAGGCCATGATTGTTTGGCCAAACACCTGCATAGAATTGGAATATACCAGTCCCCTAACTGCCCATTGTGCAACTCAAACCAAGAAATGGATTCGGAACACCTCAAAATCTATGCTTCAGTGGCTGACCATGATAATATCTTTGAAAAATATTGGAGTGCAAGACTTTATTGTCAAACGCCTGGCATTAGAAAACAACAACAACATATTTTCCTTAATTGGGGATTTGTGAATTCTCCTTATCATGTGTGTGTGTGTTTTTTTTTTTGTTCTTTCTAGAGGAATTTCTGTCGTAGCTGGTCGAGTCGAATACACTCGGTTCTTCAGAACCATAGATAAAATCACAAACAGTAAGGTCAGGAGACCTTGCAGGCCATGATAAGTCTACAAATACAGAGATGATTCGTCCTGGAAATAAATCGCTAGAACATTGATGGAAATCCGGGAAGTATGAGACGTTGCTCCGTCTTTTTGAAATCACAAATTCCGAATTCTGAATACTGTTTCTATTTATGTTTGACGTTTCCGGATGGTTTCTCACTGTTGTACACAAATATGTATTTTCAACATAGATAAAGTAATAAATTATTTGTTTAAATCTATGTTTAAACAGGATCATTTTCTGGAAATAAATTTGCTGTGTTGCAGTAAAGTTTGTATTTGCCGAAAAAAGAGAGATTATAGAGATAGTGATTTAAACGGAAATTTTCAGGAAAACACCAGAAATCACTCTTTTGGATAACAAGAAGAATGTAAACATTTTAGAATAATTGAAAGTAGATTCAACCATTAGAAAAGTATCAAACTATTTAAAACAGTTGGATGCAACATATATTGGGAATGGAAAGACTATTGCCAGATTTAGTAATAAATTATTAAAACAATGGTTACAGGCGAAAATGAAGGTATTTGTTACAAAATTATTATGTGGGGTCGAGCAAACAAACAGAGTTCAGGAAGGGGGAGGGGGTATTTCAGTGAAACTCGTACAAAGTTGTAGAATTTAAAGAGCAGGACAACACGCCTAAATTATATGCATGGACAGTCAACCATTAAAATGCTTTTAAAGAGACTTCATCGTTATGCTCTTGACTGTGCCTCAATTGCAGCCTGTACTTCATTAACATGCTAGCCAAATGAGTACTAGAGCCTACAAAACAGCAGGATCGAATAACTATCTCTATTTAGTTTTTAAAATTACGTTTTACACTTAGTCCGCTGCCTTCGCCCTTTGGCTAGCGAAACATTTCCTGTCCAAGCGGTACGTGATTCCACTCTCGCCATGGAAAACGGAGAGATTATCTTCAGCCCATGCGGCGGGTATTTGTTCCTTCTCTTGTAATTGGGTGATAAGACTAAAAATAATTATATATACTAGGCTTTTCTTAGTAAATACTTTTGTTAGTAAGAATAAAGACATTTGAGTAGGCCTACCTACTCATTTTTAATTACATAATCATAACATGGAAGCATAGTAGAATAAACTCTAGTGTCCATCTTATACAGAATGCATACTCATATATGTTAAGAATAAAAACTACTATATTGTGACAGCGACGTGAGATTCGAACTCACGACCAGCGTCCCGCAAGAAAGCAGATCGCGCGGAGCACTTTGGGATGGCGCACGGCGAAGAGGGGAAAGGGCCAACGCGGCGAGAGAGTGGAGAGAATATCTGGTGCTGGTAGAAGAGGGCTCGGGAATTTTTCTGGATATTTAGAGACGCGTGGAACCTTCGGGCTACGTCGCTGTGGTTATAAATTACGGTCGCGAAGGAACGACAGTTTTCCAGTTTTCAGTTGATTAGTGAGCCAGTCAGTGAGAAAGCCAGAGCAAGCAAGCCAGTCTTGTGTACCGGAGTTCGACTCGAGTGTGCGTTCGCAACTGCGTCAGCATCTGAAGGCCTGAGTTCGAGTGTAGTGGACCGCAGTTGGAGGGACCTGATAAGTGGACCGCAGTTGGAGGGACCTAGTTCGAGTACAGTGAACTGTCTCTTAAGGTCTGTGGTTCGATACTGTGAACTCGAGTGACTGAGATAGAAGAACTGTGAACTGAGAACTGGTCTGATTTGTAAATAGTGCTTTGTAAATATTAGTTAAGATTAACAGTTCATTGTTGTGCGTAATAGTCCAAGTAAATTGCCATTGTCGTCGGTGGAGTGCTATAACGAATACTGTGTTGAGTGAAGATCCAATTGTTGACGAGAGCGTTTAAGGTGAATTGTAGAAAGGAATTATTATTGTGACGAATAAATTACATTGTTGTTACTAATAAAATTTACAATATTCTCATTTTTATAAGTTCTTTCTCATATTATTCTGAGCAAGGTTTGTACCAGGCTCAATTCTGAATATTTGATGATTTGTTTTCAGTTTAAAGAGTTAAATCTAAAAAAATTGCAGAATTTATTAAAGATGTAGTGCCTCATGGAAAAATATAGAAAAATACGTGAACATGTGGATTCAGAAACTTTAAAATCCTTTATGCTCGACCATGCCGAAATGTACTAATTATACATCTGGTAGCTGTCCTTTAATGCATGTCATTAAAGTACACCTACTCATTAAAGTACAGGTCTTCAGCCAATGATAACTCAGCTTACATGTGTTCAGCCAATGTCAAGTCAGCTTTGTACCGTTATAAAACCGCAAGTATCGATTATTCTTGGATATGCAATCGAAAGAGAATTAGCGAAAAGTCACGGAGGCTGGAAATCCAATACTGTCGCAGAAGATTAGGTTCTGTTACTATAATAATTAGCGTTAATTGTAAATAATATTCAAATAAATTCAATTTGTCATCTCGTTTTTTCAATGTCGAATTCAATAATCAAGGTTATAATATTATAATATTATCAAGTTTAACGGGACTACGTCAAGGTCAATGACATTATTGTTCCTCGGAACATCTCACAATTCACGACCTAGAACAAGGTCACTTCCGATCTTGTCAGATACAAATAAAATGTATACATCTGAATACCGGTAATTTCAAGTTTGAAATATGGTCGAGCATAAAAAGTCGTATCGAACTCGCCTATAATCGTAATTAAGAAGCTCGTATGAAAATTATGAAACTCGCTTGCGCTCGTTTCATAAATATCCATACTCGATTTTTAATTACTATCACTATAGGCTCGTTGCATAATGTACTATTAACGCTTCACAAAAGTGAATGTAAATTGGTTAAACACGTATTTGTTCTTCATAAAAAAACATTACCTATAAACATAAGAATGACTATCATATTATAAGGTTAGACTGTATTGGTATTTATGATTAAGAATTACAGTTGATTTTTTAAAATATGAATTACAAAATTGCAATTATTTGTAACTTTAAAATTGTATAGCGTATTATAATTATTTTATATAAATAACTGCTCCATAATCTATTAACATAGGTACCTGTAATTGTAGAAAATGATTGTAATCGTCATTCAATATCTCGTTTAATGACGGTTTCTCAGTAGGCTGTTATTTTCTTATTTCCTGTTTTATTAATGTCACTTTTCTGATTCACTCTTTCATGTTATTTATTTATTTATTTTTATTTATTTCTTTATATATATATTTATTTATCCAACCAAAACCAAAATTTCAAAAACCAACCACAAGCCACTACAGCATGCCGACAGCATGTGAAAGTCTATAAAAAATTGAGCATCACTGTGCGATGTGGTCAAAGAAGATATATAACACGAGTATATACTAACTTTTAAATGATCAAGAAGGTTGTTGAGGTGAGTATATAATTGCATTAGGTAGTATGTTCTATTGGTTACGAGTATATAGTCACAGAAAGTGCTCATACTCATAAGTACAAACCTTGAGAAAGTACTTAAGTTTCATTCTTACTACCCATTGTATAGTGTTGTGTCAGCTGTGACTCTGTATAAGTGGAAGTGGAATAACCCTGCAGATTTTCAAAGTGAATAGCTCACGTTGTATGTAACAAAAAAGTAAGTACCAAATTGGTGAAAAGTTCATAGCTTTCTCATATATCTACAGTTGAAAGAGTTCTGAAATAAAATATTACTGCTAACTAAACGTTACTGTAATCAATTTAATGGAAAGCAAATTATTCATTTTCACATGAAAATTTATATTCGACCAATAAGAGAAAAAAATTGGTAAAGTTTTGACATTAAAGGTTTACTCTGACGTCACGCGTGGTACCATGGAAGCATTGTATAAAATGAACTTCATGGCTCTTGGTTTCCCATGCAGTCATTCTCATCTCATTCTCTACTCAAAGTGCCTCAAGGTTTTCGGCTTTCCCCCTGAAAATTTTACTGAAGTCCCCTCCTCCATATCCACATTTCAAATGTTCCTATTTGCTTCTCTTCACATCGTCGTAATGTCCATGTTTCTGCCCCATACAATTCTACACTCCACACAAGTCACATCACTAGTCTCTTCATTAGTTATTTCTCCAGAGGTCTGCAGAAGATATTCCTTTTTCTATTAAAAGCTTTCTTTGTCATTGCTATTCTCCTTTTGATTTCTTTGTAGCAGCTCGTGTTACTGCTTATAGTACACCTCAAGTATTTGAAGCTGTCCATTTGCTCTATTGCCTCATTTAGAATTCGCAAGTTTATCTTCTTTACTTTTCTTCCTGTGACCATGGTCTTCATCTTGTTAGCATTTATCTTCATTCCATACTGCTCACAGCTGTCATTTAGTTCCAGTACCACATCCCTTAGTATCATCTACTATTCTGCTAACAATATATTCTATTTCTCCACTTCAACCTGCACAGTTAGGCCTATATCACTTCTACCCTGTATATTTATTATCAATTACCAGAGACCGGAACTTTGGCAGAATGCCTTTTTAAATGTGTTAAATCTATCTTCATTTTGAAAGTAAATCTGTACAAATTATACCTTTGTGATCGAAACGTCACATATTTATGTTACCCTTTTCTGTCTTTTTTAATATAAATGCCTAATTTACAAAATAAATACTTTTTTTCCTTTATTTGATTATTCATCTATTATTTATTAATTTATTATTAAAAATTGCCTACAGGTATATTTTAATTTATTTCATATACCGCTACAATGAAACTGAAAGAAAATAATATATATTCGGTGAAGTCTGTCACTTTATATTCTCTTTGCAACAATGAGTGCTGGCGTGCAAAAATGTATAACAGTACGCGTTTTAATTATCGCTTGTGTTTATTTGACAAGGCAACAATGAGTGCGGGTCTAACGTTATTTTTCTTTCAGTTTTCATCGCGACGTTGTTGTAGCTAGCTAAATATTTCATATCGCAACACATCAGTACAACCAAACACAAAAATGCACTTTCCAAGGCTACTGAGAAGATTTCTTTGCTTCCAACAGTAATTGCAACATCGAGTCGAAAATCTCAGTTTGCATTCGACTTATGTAAAGAATTCTTGCTGCCGAAATCCTTTTGTGGGAAGTGCAAGGTTGTGGGTCTAGTACAAGGTTTTTGTAATTGCCTATTATTGCGTATTTTAGCTATTCCTATAATGACTTTTTGGCTGCCTATTTTAATTATTCACAATGCCTAAACTTCCGGTCTCTGTTAATGACCTTAATAAATTTACAAGAAACATGATTTTCTTGTCGTCACTGTTACAGGACAAACATTAGTTCAAAGACATACAATTTAGACCTACAGTAGACACGTACAGCCCCTTGCAAGAAATAAATCTCTATTTTCGTGCAAAAATCGAACCCGGGTTCACTGAATTTATAGCCGGATATATTTTCACTTGTGCTACAATGGGAGACAGTTCACATAATGAGAAAATACAGTGATGTATTTTTCATTAATACCTGGACAGATTGCGTTCACGAATTTGCCACACTGCAGACCTTCCCTGACCATTTAACCTCCAGCAATATAAACTGCATATACCCTTGTATCCCCCGTACATGTGTACGTACTAAATTCTGGCTTTCGTATTCTTTTTTTGTGCCTGAATAGAATTTCGGACTGGGTTCGCGTGCACGAATCATGTTGTCTGTTATAAATCTAATTATACATGCAAATCAAGTGTCTATTTGTATTGGTGATTGTGTGTACATTTTGCTTAGAAGGATCGATCACGTGACCAACAGCAATTTCCAGCTTCCTGTTGGAGGCGCCTCACTTGCCCAGACTAGCGGAAACACGCATACACGCTGGGATTTGGGGCGCTGCGAGGCCGCTACAGTGTGTTACGATATTGCAGACCCAACTATCTGACAGGGATTTCACCACATAAATAACATGAATTCCTATTGGAATACCAGAGATTCGTGTTCTCACAGGTACTATGTGGTCTCAGAACTGCAGCAATTAAGAATTTTACTATGAGGAAGAACTTCTATAAGTGCTTCAGTTTTAGTGATGAGCGATAGTCGATAGTAGGGGATACTGTTGTACCTTTAGCATAGTGTACCTTTGAACATTTTTTGTTTTTTAATTTTTGCTGCTACCTAGAGGACTCAAACTGAAGTAGATTGCATAGAAAGCCGCTAAGTAGCTCTGGTCGTAGTTTCGGTTTGATTTATTGCAAAGTGTGAGCTCTATGGACAAAACAATTTTTTTAGTACCAAAAGTAAATATTTCGTTCATTGATATATGTTTTCTAACACAAAAACAGATTGTATTTATTACTGTCTATCAAGTACAGTGTGTTCTCTATCATCTGGTGAGTAACAACATATTTTAATTTCCAAGATTTATTCGAATCCCTAGTTTTGGGAGCCATATTTGTTTAAACGTGCACCCTCTTGTACCTTTGAACACAAAACATCTTGTACCATGGAACATGTTCCAATATATACGATACTATAGTTTTCTGTATTTCTTTTATTTTAAAATCATGTCACGAAGTAAGTCTGGAGATAAGAGGCTCCCAATTGATCCGGATGCCTTGAAAAATGCTGTTGAAGCAGTTATTGTTCCTTCAGGAAATAAAATGTCATCAGAAAGGCCTGCTCTGGTTTATGGTTGCAAATACATTTTAATATGATTGTCAGTTTTTACAGCTATATTCCCACCTATATTCCATGTGTTCCAACTTACAAGAGGGTATGTTCCAAGGTACATGAACCTGTTCTACCTTTGAACACATTACATATCCCTTCATTTTATTTTTTTCCATCCTTCATAGATCTGTAAAACAAGAAAATACATACAGGAAGTTCTAAAGGAATCTTCAGTAATTATTTCAAGCATTTCTTCATTTTAAAAAATTCATTTCCCAAAATTTAAAAAAAATTAAATCAGAAAAGTGTTTAAAGGTACAACAGTCTTCCCTACTATCGATACTATCGATAGTTATGACAAACTATCAATACTGTACTCCAACCACGAGAAAGTCTCCAGGGAATGAAACGAAGCGGGGTGATGCTGTGAATGAATGTTGATGTCATAAGATGTCATAAGGTCACACACGTGGGTAATCGTATCTCTATTGGCTATCTCTCAAAGCACAAGCCATAACACTGATATACAAATTTTTATACTATCCTAATTACAAAATTAGATCACTGTTAATCTTCTGGTCTTCTAATCCCTCCATACAGGAAATAATATATGCAGGAGAGCGCATGATTTTTAAACGGACGTTGCAACTCTAATATTATCTATCTACTGTCGGTGACTCAGGAGAAGACGAGAACGGACTGAGGAGGAAGGAATGTGAACAGATAACGTACGACAACACGTGCACTATTTGTACCGCAGTAAGCGGAAACATTAGGTCTCCTTCTGTTCAACTTAGCTTTAATTTCCATACGCATTGTTACTCATGTTTCCTGCACGAGTAAAACCTGGCTACTGGGATGCTTATCTGAGCGATGTTTATAATAATCAACAGCGATAGTCAAGAAGGTCACATTCTTTCCGCTCGTCTTCTCCTGAGTAACGGACAGTACTTCGCTCCAATAGATGACGCAATAGTAAGCACATTCCTTTCACGGTTTATCTCCTGGTTGGAGAACAGTAGTCAAATTGTTTCCTATACTATCGATAGTTCTGGCGACTATTGATAGTATCGAAAAATGGGAAGATCATTTATATAATATTATAAGGGTTTCAAGCTGGAGCTAGGCAACATCATTCTTTTTCAGCCATTTAATCAGACATTACGAATCGTTTGTAAATATTCATTCAAAGTTTGTTCAGAACTCATCCCAGTGTATGATTCCAAGTATTCTTTTGAATCGTAAACGATCGACTCGCACGATTTTTCACTTTACAATCATGGGTAGAATAAAATCGTTCTACATATCTCGCATAGATGGCTGAATAGGCCCGGGAAGGACAAGGTCTCTAGATGTCGGTGTCGAAAAGCTCTTTGTCAGGTCCTCTCATCCCATTCCACTAATGTCCGCCATTCTTGCTCCATCGGTTGCTGTTGTCAAGCAGAATGTTCTCCGAAAGTTATCGAAATATCTATTTTGGGAACTTATTTTATGAAATATATAAATTTAAACACAAATTCCCTCCACAACCCAGCCATAGCGCAATGTAAACAAACCTAAGAGTTGCCGCAAATATGGGAGCGTGGGAAGACTTTGGGGAAGGACACAGACCTTTTATAATGACAGCTGAGACATTGGATGGTCTCTTTCTGTTTGGCTGGAACCAGTTTTTAAGACCTTCATTAATCTACAAAATTATGGAAGATAGTTATCCTCAATTATAATTTATAAACTCAACCTTACTAACAAATACAGTACATTGTTTACATTAAATCCCTAAAAGCATCTTCCGTATATGACAACAGCTGTTACCCCAGATTTGTAAATCATATTTCACAATGCACTGAAAATATGGAAAGTAAGCTGTCCTAAGATATTTATGTGAAACATGTGGTTTTAAATTTTATAATAAATAAACCACCTTTCATATAATTTTACAGCAATATAGTTAATGTGTTCTTCTCAGGTTAGTTTGGGATCAAGAACAATCACCAGCATCTTCACTCTATTAGATGTATCAAAGCATTTCAATTAAATAGTTAAGGATTCTGTTTTGACCTCAAATAAAAACCCATTCGAAAAAACCAAGATTTGACCATTGAAAAAACTTCTTATATCTACTATCTACGCCTGCTTTGGTCTTCCACATATTCTTATTTTTGTAGGCTACCGGTTCATCACTTGTTCTGAAAGTCGAACATATTTGACATTCTTTAGACAGGTCTGAACCAGGAAAGCTATTTAATCCGTATATCATCTAACATAAGTTGTCTTCTACTTTCGTTATATCATATTCATATTAAGGGTACACTGATATGAACAAAAATGATTTTTTGTTTTATCTTTAAAAACATTTTCATGGTCTAAAGGCGCACCCTACCAATTTTCATGACCGTACGACCGGTTTATCAGCTGTTTAGGGCCACATTTCTAAAAGGTCGCGCTCTCTGACTGGTAATTTAAATGCCCCGTCCACGCCCTCTACTCTGAATTCTGCGATCATTGTGGAAATTACGCTGTATTTCATACATTATTTATTATATTAGAATTCCGATTGAGCCAGTGTAGCTTCTCGACTTCTCGAAATATTTGTGCATAGAATCTAACAGATGTCACAACCTTTGAAAGATATTCAGTTTCATAGGAGAGTACAATTCTTGTCTAAAGAAAAATTCCACTTGTTGCTAGTAGCCATAACAACGTGTTTTCTATGATTGGTTTTTGTTTTTGTGATACAAGAAATATTTGCAAGTTTCTAACAGTTTTATTGTTAGTGTTATAATAGTGTCTACAGTCTATAGTGATTTTTAAATAATAGTTATTTAGGATAGTGTTTTCATAAGTTTCCATGGTTCTTTTCAGTCGTCATCTTAGTATAGGTTAGGTTTGCAGAGCATGGTAGTATATATAAGGGTAAGTTCTGCAGATAATAAGCTAGGCCTAAATATTTCAAAGTGCCTAGAAAATAGAAAAACATAGAGATCTGATTCATTTTTATCATTCCGAGCTTTGAAGTCAATTTCCTCCACTTTCATTTTCTGTAAATTTTGCATCGCTAAAAATGCTACTCTTCGTACAAATTTTGTACTACCTGCATTATATTTTTGTAGAGATTCTTGAATGCGTTTTTAACAAAACTTACTATCAGGATTAATTATACCTAACATTCATATTGTTTTTAATATTTATTTTTCTTTATACTCGAGGTGATTTTTTTACTGTTTTTACACTTTAGTGCATAAAATATTTTAATTATAGTAAGTTTCGTTTTTTAGGGTCTAACAAATAGTATGACAAAATTTGAGGAAAAATATTTGAATCTGTGGGAGGAGTAGCAATTTTTGAAAAGCTAAATTTACACAATTCAAAATTAGAAAATTATTAATAATTCATACATTTCTCCACCAAATGAGATGAAAGTGTGTACGGAAACTATTTACAGCATATACAGCATGTCAACTGTACAAAATTTCAGCGATCTACCTAGAATAGTTTAGAAAATTGAAATTTCACATCAGTCTACCCGTAATTAACCGACTTACAGCAAGTTTTTTGCCGCTGCTGTGACACTTTTCAACACCGATTCATCATCATCATCATCATCATCATCATCATCATCATCATCACATCTAGATCAGAAGTTAGACCGTTTCGACTTCATGTAGCTATCCAAGATCTTTTCAGAGTGGTTGTCTTCCCCCTTGAGATTGGTAATTTAGTATCTTTTGTTGTCCATTCTATCCACGTGTTGTAATTAATTACTTCCGGACGTTCATAGTCTGTCTTCTACGGATGTACACAACTAATCCTTGTGACTTCATTCTTCCTAACTTTACAATGTACCTGTAGGCTATATTGTCTTCTCTTTAGCATATGTTACCGGTGTCAAGGTATTATATTTTACTTTATCTACACACTAAACGGACAAACATTCTGCTCAAGAATAGGTATTTCATTACAAACCCAGCATTCTCCAATTTCTCATATATTCTGTCTTCTTCTTTGTCTTCGCATATGATCCATATATCTTAACATCGCTTAGCCTATCATCCGATATCTTCTTATGCCCGAACTCTTCTCCCGTTCACCATTCCTTCCAGTGAATCTTTCAATCAGAAAGTTTCATCCCAGCTACTGACCCATCCAATTCCTTTTCCTCTTTCTGACCAGTTTCAGCATCATTCTTTCTTCACCTAGTCTTCCCAACACAGCTTCGTTTCTTATTCTGTCTGTCCATTTCACACGCTCCATTCTTCTCCATATCCACATTTCAAATGCTTCTATTCGCTTCTCTTCACCTAATCGTAATGCCCATGTTTGTGCCCCATACAATGCCATACTCCACACACAGCACTTCATTAGTCTTTTCCTTTTTTTTTTTTTTCTCAGAGGTCCGCAGAAGCTGTTCCTTTTTTATTATTTGACTTCCTGGTAGCAACTAATGTTGCTGCTTATACTGTAGTAGGCTATACCCAAGTATTTGAAGCTGTCCACTCGCTCTACTGCCTCATTTCGAATTCGCACGTTTACCTTCTTTATTTTTCTTCCGATAACCATGCTCTTCGTCTTGTTTACATTTATCTTCATTCCACACTGCTCACAGATGTCATTTAGCTCCATTAGTATATCCCTTGTATCATCTCTTCTGCTAACACCACCATGTCATCAGCAAATATGAGTGAAATAGACTTCCAGAATAATTTGATGAAATGGCCATAGTTATATTTAACCGAGATGGAGGTCAGATTCGAACATATTCCACCCTCTAAGTTTACTTCACTCTCTTTCAATACACATGCAGTAATGCCGAATGGTTGCACCCTTACTAATTATAATCATTATGGGACGACAAAAATAGGAGTGGGACAAGTGATCAACAGGCTTGGGACTCACATAGGCACTTCCTATGAGCCCAAATTGCCCTTGCAAGGACATGTTTTTGTGTACCTTTTAAATTTTTGCCTCTCGTTTTCCCCATTCATTCATTCATTCATTCATTCATTCATTCATTCATTCATTCATTCATTCATTCATTCATTCATTCTTCCATTCTTCCCTTATCGTTTCCTCATTTAATTCATTAATCTTTATTCATCCATTCATTCATTCATTAATTCATTCACTCATTCATTCATTCATTCATTCATTCCTTCTTTCGTTTTCCCCGTATCGTTGCCTCCTTTCGGTCATTCATTCATTCATTCATTCTGTTCGTTTTTCCCTTATCGTTTCCCCATTCATTCATTCATTCATTCATTCATTCTTTCGTTTTTCCCTTATCGTTCCCCCATTCATTCATTCATTCATTCATTCATTCATTCATTCTTTCGTTTTTCCCTTATCGTTTTCCCATTCATTCATTCATTCATTCATTCTTTCGTTTTTCCCTTATCGTTTTCCCATTCATTCATTCATTCATTCATTCTTTCGTTTTTCCCTTATCGTTTCCCCATTCATTCATTCATTCATTCATTCTTTCATTCATTCATTCATTCTTTCGTTTTTCCATTATCGTTTCCCCATTCATTCATTCATTAATCATTTATTCATCCATACATTCATTCATTCTTTCGTTTTTCCCTTGTCGTTTCCCCCATTCGTTCATTCATTCATTCATTCTTCCGTTCGTTTTTCCCTTATCGCTTCCTCCATTCATTCATCCCTTATCGTTTCCCCCATTAATTCATTCATTTCATTCATTCATTCATTCATTCATTCATTCATTCATTTCATTCATTCATTCTTTCGTTTTTCCCTTATCGTTTCCCCATTCATTCATTCATTCATTCATTCATTCTTTCCTTTATCGTTTTTCCATTCATTCATTCATTCTTTCGTTTTTCCCATTCATTCATTCATTAATCATTTATTCATCCATACATTCATTCATTCTTTCGTTTTTCCCTTGTCGTTTCCCCCCATTCGTTCATTCATTCATTCCTTCCGTTCGTTTTTCCCTTATCGCTTCCTCCATTCATTCATTCATCCCTTATCGTTTCCCCCATTCATTCATTCATTCATTCATTCATTCTTCCTTTTCGTTTCCTCATTCATTCATTCATTAATCATTTGTTCATCCATTCATTCGTTCATTCATTTATTCATTCATTTATTCATTCCTTCTTTCGATTTTCCCTTATCGTTTCCCCATTCATTCATTCATTCATTCATTCATTTAATCATTCGATCGATCGTTCTTTCGCTAGCTCACTCACTCACTCAATTTCATTCGTGGTTTCATTCGTGGAGAAATATAACGGGGCTTCCATGTCATGGCATTAGAATAACGCCGGCCATCTAAGACAACATAAAAGATTACGTTACCAGCTCACAAACTTCCATTCGCTAGACAGATTCGAACGCATGTCACACACAAAGTTAAAGCTGTACGTGTTAGCCGTTGTGCACATTGTAGTCGATGTGCAATTGGACCTGTGTGAATAGTACAAGAATACTACTACGCAAGACGTTTGCAGGTGAGATTTTTCATGTATCAGAGAAATGTACACCTAGCTGTGCCTCTCTCTCCCTACCCCCTCTCACACTCTGTTCTTTTCCTCAAGTATACAGTCAATATAATGAAAACAAAATTCCCAGAACTCTTGTCTGTTCTACTTTATTACGGCGACATGTAATAACTAGAACACAATATTCATCACCCCCTATGTAGCACCCTGCCCTTCACATCCCATCCTTCATTATGGCTTCATTTCAATGTATAACATGCAACGCAGAATGACCTAAATATTGCAAACAGAAACATTGAAGTGTACGTCTTGGTATTTTATTGTGTATTTGTGTAACATTAACAAAAACACACAGAGATAATGAGACTAGTATACTTATTTATACCGTGAATTTCCACTCAAACCAAAGATATTTAAATAATTATAATTTCAAATTGCTTTACAGTAAATTTTTCTTCCCAGTTAATAATGAAAATAATTGTTCCCAAAATGGGGTTCGCGATCCCAGGTGAGCTCGTGTGAAGAGCTTAGGGGAGTTGCGAGATGATTTACAAAATAAAACAAAAACAACATTATTAATATAAACTCATTGTGTATTCAGAAACATCAACAATGTTTAATATAAGAATAAAAAAAAAATTCAGTAATATGTATTGGGTACTAAAGAAAGGCGGCAATGAACTTCCGGGATCTCTAAAATCCATCAGTAAAGAAAAAAATCATTTCATGCAAAAAATGCGCCTATCTTTCAGAAAGTAGCTCTCAATCTGAACTCCCACACAGTGATATCACTTTCAAGTTCGGTGAGATTTTTCGTCTTTGTTTTGATGACAGTCATAGATTAGAAAACTTATTTTACATAAATATATGCTACTCTACCCCATTATCTCCTGGTCTACTTGCCTCGCAATTAGGTCGTTACAACAATTTCTAAACAGCAGTATCTTAAATACAATATATTTTGCCTATTTTCATTCCATATAATATTTACCTTAATAATAAAGGAATAATATTTTGGGGAAATTCTGTAAATAGTAAAAATATATTCTTATTACAAAAAAAGAGCCATTTGAATAATAGTTGGAGTAAAGGCTAGAGAATCATGTAGATTATTTAAAAAAAAATTAGAGATTCTAACATTAACAAATCAATACATATACTCTACAATAAATTTCCTCTTATGTAATAAAGAAAATATTCCAACTAACTCAGCCATACATAGTGTAAATACCCGCAGAAGGGATGATTTTCATACGCCATCATCAAATTTATCGTGCTTTCAAAGGGGAGTACGTTACATGGCGATAAAAATGTTCAATAGTCTTCCTGAAGACATTAAGAATCATAGCCAAAACCCTGCATTATTTAAGGTAAAACTAAAAAATTACTTAACATCTCACACTTTCTATTCTGTAGATGAATTCTTGACATTTTACAGTACTGTGTAAATATTATAATACTATTAAATGGTAAACATATTACATTGTGTAAAATATTATTATTATTAAGGTATTAATTCTGTACATATTTTATATTTGCATTTTATATGTATTGCATTTTATTGTTAAACGTAAGAATTGGACATGTTCTTTATTCTATGCTATAAAGCAAATGTAAGAATATTATGGAATGAATAAATCTGCCTGCCTATCCATCCATCCATCCATCCATCCATCCATCCATCCATCCATCCATCCATCCATCCATCCATCCATCCATCCATCCATCCATCCATCTATCTATCTATCTATCTATCTATCTATCTATCTATCTATCTATCTATCTATCTATCTATCTATCTATCTATCTATCTATCTATCTATCTATCTATCTATCTATCTATCTATCTATCTATCTATCTATCTATCTATCATGAGTGATTCCTTATTGGTATGACTTATGAGGTTCAGACTTGTCTTCAAACAGTTGATTAAACAACATAAGGTTGCAAGTGTTATAAAACATGTAAGAGCTTCTTTTGCAAGTTTGAAGTATTCATGCATTCTTTTAATCCACAACTGAAACTCTGCGATAAAGCTTAGTTTCAATATTCCATCAGTCGGCACGTACAGTCTTAGAACAAAGTTTTGTCGCACAGATACTTTTAAGTCCCAGGAAGGAGTCAATGCGCGTGATCAGAGGACGAGCGACCTGGTTCACAAGAGAAGGACTATGGTCCGTCTCGGGACCTGTAAAGTAAATTCACGCATATTGGGGCGAGTCTATCTGTGTCGGAGAGTGTTGCGGACAGCATCAGCTCGAGGCCGCTAAGGGGTAAGATGCTCGTGGTGGAAGGTAGAGTAGAGTTCAGATAGAAATGATCTACAACCTGCAAGCGATTGCTCAATTCGTTCAACCAACACCTCCCCCCAGAGCGGTCATTGGCCCTAGCCCTCCAACATACCACTTGCGAAAAGGTCTTGTTTCGTCTTTCTACTCTACAGATACCTGGGACGGACCATAGTTGAGGTAATGAAATTAGTTTTGTTTCGTTGTATGCCTGATCATGTCTAAGACTATACATATTTAAATGAAGTTTTCTTTCACATTTTTTTTTCAACTTCAGCAAGTTGAACGCAGTTGTCTAATAGTACATTATGAAACGAGCCTTTAATGGTAGTAATTAAGACGCGAGTATGTTTATGAAACTCGCTTGCGCTCGTTTCATAATTTTCATACGAGCGTCTTAATTACCATTATAAAAAAATTCATACGACTTTTTATGCTCGACCATATTTCTAACTTGAAATTATTCATAAGTATTCATGTTATTCTTAGCTGACTGGGGAGCGGAACTGAACTTGTCCAATATCTCGTAAATTGTGAGATGAGCGCAGACGCGAAAGTATTGATTTTTACTAGAAACGAATGTGATTGACCTTGATATACAATAATCTAAAGAGTAAAATAAACATTAATCTTGATATAACCTTGAAATTGATTTATACATTGAAAAACGAGATGACAAATTGAATTTATTTGAATATTATTTACAATTAACGCTAATTATTACAGTAACAGAACATAACTTTCTGCGACAGTATTGGATTTCCAACCTCCGTGACGTTTCGCTAGTTGTCTTTCGATTGCATATCCGAGAATAATCGATACTTGCGCTTTCATATTGCTACAATGGTGTTTTCTGATTGGTGGAACATCTGAACTTTAATGAATAGGTGTACTTTAATGAGATCCATTGAAGGGCTGCTACCAGGTGTATAATTACTACATTTCGGTATGGCCGAGCATAAAAATATATTTAGTATCTATTTGTGACTCATATTGTTTTGAACGTCTCCCGGAAAATATTAAAAAAGTTTGTTCAGAATTTTGAAAACTTAACTGCATTTTCGCAAAAACAAACAGTATTTGTCATATTATATTTACGTAAATATTAATTTCTGGTCCTACAGAATTTATCTGTTATGGGAACAATGGTTATTAAAGTCACTCATTTGAGTGCGCTCCTTGTATAATGGCAGTTGACTATATATATGTCAACATATAGTGCCTAACATGGAGTCAGGCCAAAAAGGGAAAAACACCAAAGGAGAGGGATTCGAGCCGTGGATTGAACTTCGGTGTAGCTCAGTGGTTAGAGCACTTGGTACGTAGAACCCTAGATCATATATGTAACAGATAACTCATCGCTATGTTAAAATCGGCAGCACTTTGAAGAGAACAACCGCCAGGATCGCCACCCGTCCGCCGTAAACGAACACGAGATGGCAGTACAGTCGCTAATGCAATTCAAATGGGAATTATGACGTGACTCCTTATGTAACAACTAGATGGCAGCGTAGTAAACCTGACAAAAGTTGTCAACGTCAAACTCTATAAGGCCGATCTATCTGTTACATATATGATCTAGGGTAGGACAAGGACCAGGATTCGATATCTGGCACCGGAACGAATTTTTCTCCTCTGATAACCATTGTATTATACTTAGCTAAATTTTACACGAGTTCTTTAGTGCGCTTGAATGAATCAAATTCCTTTTGTCAAGTGATGTCGAGCAGAAATCAAGTTTCTTTAGGCGTATTTGATTTTATCTCTGGCCGTCATTATGCTAACATCGCAGCCTAACAAACTGCTATTCATAATATTAAATATTCGAAAATATCAGAAAACTAGGCTACTAGAAATGAAGTTCATGTAATTTTTCGTGTCATTTTTCACTGTATTACTTTATTTTGGTCGTTCTATTGGTGGTATCCACTAATTGTTTTCGATGTCAACAAGAATTTGTATTTTTCGAATAGGGTTAAGTACTCAACCAGCTCGGTAGTTGGGGTCGTATACAGAGAAGTCTCATCCAAAAGTAGTAGTAGTAGTAGTAGTAGTAGTAGTAGTAGTAGTAGTAGTAGTAGTAGTAGTAGTAGTAGTAGTAATAATAATACTAATAATAATAATAATAATAATAATAATAATAATAATAATAATTTATTTAACCTGGCAGATTTAAGGCCATACGGCCTTCTCTAACACTCAACCAGGAGTAAAAACTGCGTTAGAAAAACACTACAAATTTACAAAGTACACTACAATTTTACACCTAAAACTGAATAAGATAATAATAATAAAATGTAAACAACAAGTAAGAAGAAATCAGACATAATATATAACATTGAGAAAGGAAGAAAAAGCATAATAAAATGTGAACAGCAGGTCAAAAATAAATGAGGCATACAAAGTATAAAGAAATAAGACAATTATTAATAATAATAATAATAATAATAATAATAATAATAATAATAATAATAATAATAATAGTAATAATAATAATAATAATAATAAATAAGAATAGTAATAATAATGATAATAATAATAATAATAATAATAATAATAGTAATAATAATACTAATAGTAGTAATAAAATAGTGCAATACAAAGCATATGATCAATACAATATTTTAAGTACACACAGTAAGGAAAATTATGATTATACAGGGACATCACTTTATTTTTACCAACATTTTTAACATTAACCTGGCTATACTAGGAAACACTGTTGCCCCCTTCCATTACAGGAGTTTGATGTTACTAGTGCAATATGTAAACAAATCAGTTTACTAGGTATAGGAGGAGAGAAAAGTAGTGTATCCATTTATGTTACAGGGAAATACGATATTACGATTTTCAGTTTGATCATCACTTTTACGGAATTTATCAAAATACAGTAGAGTAGTAACATTTTTTTTTCAAAAACTCAACTTTTTAGGCGGCTATGTTCGTTATGTAATGTCTACTTTATTTAGCATATTAATTATTGGTGTTAACATACAATATAGAGAGTGCATTTAAATTGAGGGGGTCATAAGTAAAGGGCTGTAAGTGCACTTAAATTACTTTTGAGAAAATGGGGTTTAAATATTTAAGCTTTCGTAAAACCGGTGAAATTTTTATTTAAATTTTAATGTGTGATGCGATTAAAATATCCCTTTGCCACTAAAATTTTAGATACTTTAGCTTACACTGGATGCACTTAACTCATGTTATTACAAATGTCACTAGCATTCCTTTGCTTCTAGCCACCTCAATTAAAAATAAGCTAATCTGAATTTTTAAACAAGTTGCTGAAAATGGTTGCCGTTCAATACAATGCAGGCTTCAATTCTTTACGCATATTATTAAAAACATTTTGAAGCATATTCTCTGAAATTTAATTTATCGTTTCTTCAATATAAATTTTAATACGCTATTATTAATATAGTTTCTTTCTTCTATAGAAAACGCAACCATATTTCTGAAACACACTATACACTGCAGTGTTTACTTCAGTGCTTGAAGACTTCGAATGCAACAGCGGCCGTAAGTTTGTGTGTCTGACGGGAGCAAGGACATTAGTGAAGGGGTGAGAGTGAAGTACATTCAGAAATGCAGGTACAATAAAAATGCAAGTAAAAATAAAATGATGTCCCTGTATATAGTTCAACTTATCACATTAGAGATATACCATTATCGGAAAATATGAAAACAAAAATATAAAATAAGTTAAATATTATTAGAACATAAAAAAAAATGTGAATACGTGGAAACATGGAATACAACTACTTCGAAAAGTTTGGGAACCAGTGATTTAAAGCATAGCCCACCCCTGTAATACAATGTAGCAATAATTCTAATCCTAAAATGATGGATTGATAGTTAAAATTGTAATATAAAATGTGCAGTAATTAGACTTCATTTGTGATGATATAATGAAATCCTTTTTGCACGCGCTTGCTTTGTGCTTGTACAGAACTCAATCTATGTATTAATGACATATCTGTCAATCTGTATTCGTCTAATTCCAGTGAAGTGGAATGGTCGGCATTTGAAAAAATCCGATATAGTTAATTCAAAGTTTCGATAAAATAAATTATTTCATTAGGTTTTAACAAACCCTGTTCACTTCATCCAATAAAATTCAGGTGAATTGTAATAATTTCGTGGAAATCGGAATATATAAAATGCCATTAAACATATTTACAATGCCATTCGCCATTTATTAACATTATCTCGCAATATCAAGAATCGTACATTTTCAGTTGAAAGGGTCAGAAGCAAAGGAGTATAAATGTACTTCAGTTACTTTTGAGAAAATGTGTTTGAACATGATTAAACTTTCGTAAATTCCGTGAAGTTTTAATTTTAAATATTAATATGTGATGTGGTTAAAATATATATCCATTTTCCACTAAAATTTTTATGCTTTAGCTTACCCTGGATGCAATCAACTGATTTTTTTTTAGAAATGTCACTTGTACCCCTTTGCTTCTTACCCCCTCAATTCTGTTAGCCGGATAAGAATGCAACATCATTCGTTAATAGTTAAAATCAGAATAATGAAATGTTGTATTTAAAGAATGAATATTAATTAGCATTATGAAGTATTTTATTTTACACAGAATGGAAGTAAAATAATCCTCGAGAACGGAAGGAGAGTACACTTAAATGAATAGAAAAGCTATATTACGTTTTGTGATTAAATGCACAGTTATAGGTATCCAACAAGGAAAACTCAGTGCGCAGAAACCAGCGGGCTTGACTGTCTCGCGCAGATGACGTGTGCTCCCGTTTCCAGCATGCTCTCAAGTAGGGCTGGGGACGGAGCGGTTCGGTTCGGAGCAGTTATTGTGACGTCATTACTCGGTTGAACCGAGTACAAATTTGTGGCGGCAGGTTTGAAATTTAGATACTTTGAGTCGATTTTAGAACGTACTTTGAAAGTAAAACCAAGCGTGTTTTAAAAGCATTGTTGTAAAGCGCTTTCCCTTTGCCAATTGAAGAGAAAAAAGTGCTTCTCTTCATTGTAAAATGGCGGTTGCAAATTTAATTTGCGTGATTACAACTATTTGCGGAGTTATTTTGTATGAAAGGCCTATTTAACTTTCAGTGTTGTTATACTGTATATGCCAGACGAAATAAAATGAATAAAATAATTTACAATACTAACAGCTAATAAATTAACATGGGAGGCAAACGTTAAACGCTGAAGCTAAGTAAAAAAAGAAGACAGAAAGAAACGGGCCTAAAACACTTAAAAATAACACAGAATTATTTACTGTTACGGAAAGTGGATAAAATAATCAATAAAACGTGGAACCTTAAACTGAAGAACATAATGTTTATTTACTTTATAATATTACTAGCCTTCAATACAACCATGTTCTCTTTGGTGAAGAGTAATATTATTGATAAATTAAAGTAATTAGGTAACATAATTCGAAGAAATAAATACAAATAAAATGATGACTGACGAGGTAACACAAATCCAATAAACACAAATAGAAGAAAAATATAATGCACTTCCATTTTTAATATATTTTAATATTAATCAAACACTCTAATATGATGATGATGTTGATGATGATGATGATGATAATAATACTATTATTATTATTATTATTATTATTATTATTATTATTATTATGTACAGTAATATGTTCAGACTGTCAGTGTTCATTAGGCCCACTTGACAGGTCATATAATAGAATGAACTCCTCTTCAATACTAGAGGCCTTTCAGCCCGCCTTGGGGATAAGGAAATAATTTGTCCAGCAGCAGAAAATATTTAAATACAACAGTACCTACGTTGTTGTCTGCTAGAATTAAGTAAAACACGTGAACTCTGTTTGAACACTTGAACTTACCGGTAACGGCTACGGTTAACCGAGTAACTTCGGTGCTCCGCTGCCAAGCACATAAACCGATAGAACCGAGTAACTCAACAGATCTACTCGCTCCGTCCCCAGCTCTACTCTCAAGCCTACTGCAGGGGGGGGTAAGAGTAGTATAGCATGCTCGAAGCGAGGAGTTCGAGCTGAGTTTTGTTTGTAGGATACCTATAATGACAAAATTAAGTTGGAAGTTTCAGTACTCTGGCAACATCGCCTCTAACACAGTCCTGTTTCTTCTCGTAATATAGATGTAAGAGGTCAATGAACTCTGGTCTGCCTCCCTAGGTGAACTACCGTCCATCTTCCTCTCTGGCTACGATGTTGCAATCTGGTCGGATTTTTCATTGGCTTGAAATTATTGGGGTTTAAATTAAATTTACACGAAAACTGTTCAGCTATTGAAATACGCCAAAGAGATAAATTAGTTCCTATTAGATTTTCTATCCATATGGACAAAAAGATCACGATCATACTCTCAGAGCATTCATTTTTAGCCCCTTAAACATTTGGGAAATTATAAATTTTGTTGACATCAGATATTGTAGGGACAAACAGTATAGTGATTAATATAAAGGTGAGTCACTAATGAATCATTCTTCAGCGAACAAATGAAATTCAGCTGTTTCAATTTATAACCAATTGGGTAAATTTTAAAGGCATTGCGATCACTCAAGTTTGTATTTAGAAAATCAAAACATCAAAGACGTTAAAGCAAACAGAAATAAATAACGTTACTTTTTTTTGACTCACCTTGTGGCAGTTTTTTTGACCGTCAATGCCGAATAACAAACAATCTTGTGTGAGGACGCCTTTAAGTTTATTCTTAACTTTTTCGCCAGCAGTATTACCTTGTACATCTAGAACATTCACGTTTCTTTCAAGTTCTTCTATTAAATTAAGGGCGACTGACATTTTCAGATCGCGAGCTTCTAAACGTGTAATTTCTTTCGAGAACCTGAAACTACCAACACCTGCAGCACTTAGCGAAGGATTCGCTGTATACCATGTTTCAAAAAGTCGACTTAAAATAACTATTTTCGAGGTTGTGAAATAGTATATTACATTTAACCATCATTTGACATAAATCTCTGAAAAAGAACTTTCCGAGTCCTTAACCTGATTGTCAGTAGAGATGGACGATTGTTCATTCCCTCTTAAATCTGTTTCTTCCAATTACAATGTTGTTCCAAGTACTTAATTTTACTTCCTCTTATTTACGTCTTACACAGAACACATGGTATTATAAAGTCGGCAAGTGATTTTATATGTTCATTACAAAAGTCCTCCACAATCTTATTCAAACGATCCTGTAAAGAAGTTTTACTTTCGGCATTGTTTTATTTATTTATTTTATTTTATTTTTTTATTTTATTGGGTTCTTTTACGACGCTATATCAACATATAGGTTATTTAGCGTCTGAATGATAAGAAGGTGATAATGCCAGTGAAATGAGTCCGGGGTCCAAAAATAAAAGTTACTGCATTTGCTCGTTCTCACACTTGAGGTAAAACCCCGGAAAAACCTCAACCAGGTAACTTGCCCCGACCGGGATTCGAACCCGGGCCACCTGGTTTTGTTCCAGACGCGCTGACCGTTACTCCACAGGTGTGGATTTCGGCATTGTAAATGCAAATGATCTTGTTAACTAAAGATAATTGACACGGTACGTTCGCTGTTTATTCTCTACGTGGACGGTCTGTCTTACAACTTCAATAACTATTTTTACCTATTGATCTTCTACGTACGCAAGGTTGACGTCATCTAGGTACAGCTAACTTAACATTCGCTGTCTGATCGTGTTCGGTGGGCTAAAAATGAATGCTCTATTACTCGCAGTACTTACTGAATAAGAAAGTGTTAAACATTTGGGGAAAAAAGAACATTTTTTGCTTAGGAAAGTATAAATTTTTCACCACTATTGTATTACACTTTGTTCTTACATGCAACATGAGCTATTCGCTCTGAAAACCTACAGGGTTATTTTACTTCCACCCTGTATTATAATTAAAAGATGAGAGACAGAACTTCTCAATAACTGTAAACAAAAACAGAAATTTTAATAGAAACTATATCGTAAATCTTAAAAAGAAATTACAGCATACGGGCTTTAATTTCTGCTTTCGTTAGTTCACTTTATGTTATTTGAAACTCTGGCATGCAGCCCAGAAATTGATGCGAAGAGCATAAATACTGGAAATTTAAGCACTGGTTATAGATGCAATAAACTTGTAAGCTAGCCGAAACATGCTTGGATTCTAGATAAAAAAAAAATAACAGATTTCTGGACATAAACAAAGAAACTCTGTTGTATAATTTTATTGCAAAGATCATAAATTTTCCACATGCCATTTTTTCGATTCCATAACATTGGCAGTGATGCGCCCTGCTATTTTTACAACTATGCCATTAAAATGTAACTATAAAACGTACCCCTTTAACATGCTCACCTGCAACCTCACACAGGCTTCATTTGGAGACTAAAAAGATACATTTTATATCAGCTTTTATTAGTCACGTTCTAGAATGAAAAAGACTTAAAGTGAACTCATTGCCTGAATTATTTTTGGTCTACATATTTCTCACTATCAGGGCAGCTTTTTAGTGCAATGAGTAACTTTTAATTAAAATTTAGACTAATGTTTCTACCATTTCTCTGCTGTTATTGTATGTAAACTGACACATCTGAGATGCAATGCGAATCTTACTTTCGTTTTACAACTTCCGTATAGAATATGGGACTCAATTTATTTTTTTATATTTGTTTTGTGTGTTCGGATTATATTATCTAATTCAGGAAATTGACTACGAAATCAACTAATCTTATTAAAAAATAAAACGATAAAACTTCAGAATGTCTGATGAGAAATTAAAAGCGTAGCTTAAATAATAAAAATTGACTGAAATTATAATAAATAAGAAAGTAATAGAACAACTCCATGTATTGTGGGTCCCTATCACCACGGCATGGCCCGTCCTCAGGATGCGGATCGAGGAGACGGCCTCCAGATATGGAGGTAGTTGCGAATATACTGAAGAAGCAGTCGCGGAGAAAAGAAATTGGTCCTCCAGCTTGGGGTTGGGTGAAGGGCTAACAACCCCATCACCGTAAAAAACAGCTTGTTGAGAAATCTTAAAATAAGATGGGCGAATCCAGAAATGCATATAGAGTGTTGGTTGGGAGGCCGGAGGGAAAAAGACCTTTGGGGAGGCCGAGACGTAGATGGGAAGATAATATTAAAATGGATTCGAGGGAGGTGGGATATGATGATAGAGACTGGATTAATCTTGCTCAGGATATGGACCAATGGCGGGCTTATGTGAGGGCGGCAATGATCCTCCGGGTTCCTTAAAAGCCAGTAAGTAAGTAAGTAATAGAACAACTGCCATGAAGTATATCTATACCAAATATTTCCAATAGACCAATCTGTGACGTCAAAGAGCATTTCCCCTCTGGAGCAGAGCTGGAAGAGCACGTGAGGGAGGGTAATGTTGTGTATGCACTTTTTAAACATCTCCACTCCCTTTACTTCCACTCCCTCTACATTGCCCTTTTACATATGCTTTCTCTCTCAAGGAGCTCGAAAGCAGAGATTTGTGACGCCAGCAGTTGGAAATGCCACAAAACGCATTGAAGTTTTATTTGGACATCCATCTTGTATAAATAATTATACTTACTTACTTACTGGCTTTTAAGGAACCCGGAGGTTCATTGCCGCCCTCACATAAGCCCGCCATTGGTCCCTATCCTGAGCAAGATTAATCCAGTCTCTATCATCATATCCCACCTCCCTCAAATCCATTTTAATATTATCCTCCCATCTAACATCTCGGCCTTCCCAAAGGTCTTTTTTCCGGCCTCCCAACTAACACTCTATATGCATTTCTGGATTCGCCCATACGTGCTACATGTCCTGCCCATCTCAAATGTCTGGATTTAATGTTCCTAATTATGTCAGGTGAAGAATACAATGCGTGCAGCTCTGTGTTGTGTAACTTTCTCCATTCTCCTGTAACTTCATCCCCCTTAGCCCCAAATATTTTCCTAAGCACCTTATTCTCAAACACCCTTAACCTATGTTCCTCTCTCAAAGTGAGAGTCCAAGTTTCAAAACCATACAAACCGGTAATATAACTGTTTTATAAATTCTAACTTTCAGATTTTTGACAGCAGACTGGATGATAAAAGCTTCTCAACCGAATAATAACAGGCATTTCCCATATTTATTCTGTGTTTAATTTCCTCCCGAATATCATTTATATTTGTTACTGTTGCTCCAAGATATTTGAACTTCTCCACCTCTTCAAAAGATAAATTTCCAAATTTTATATTTCCATTTCGTACAATATTCTGGTCACGAGACATAATCATATACTTTGTCTTTTCGGGATTTACTTCCGAACATATTTCTTTACTTGCTTCCAGTAAAATTCCCGTGTTTTCCCTAATTGTTTGTGGATTTTCTCCTAACATATTCACGTCATCCGCACAGACAAGCAGCTGATGTATCCCGTTCAATTCCAAGCCCTCTCTGTTATCCTGGACTTTCCTAATGGCATAATCTAGAGCAAAGTTAAAAAGTAAAGGTGATAGTGCATCTCCTTGCTTTAGCCCGCAGTGAATAGGAAACGCATCTGACATTGCTGACCTATACGAACTCTGCTGTAAGTTTCACTGAGACACATTTTAATTAATCGAACTAGTTTCTTGGGAATACCAAATTCAATAAGAATATCATATAAAACTTCTCTCTTAACCGAGTCATATGCCTTTTTGAAATCTATGAATAACTGATGCACTGTACCCTTATACTCCCATTTTTTCCTCCATTATCTGTCGAATACAAAATATCTGGTCAATTATAACAATGAAAATTATTACATTTGTTCGATTGTTACCGTTTTTTGTTTCCTTCAGAACCTCAAACTTACAGACAAATATTTTGAGATTTTTATTTTCATCTGGCACCAAAATCATATTTCTATCTCTATTCATTAAAAAATATATATAATCCTCTGAAAGTCCGCCATGACTTTTGGGACGTACTAACAACATATGGGGACTATTAGAAGAACAATAGGTCATATAACAGGGAAAGACAGAAATTAATTTGTCTAATACGAACGTATTAGCTTTTCTAAGGTATGATAGTGAAAAATGACCCACTAGAAGAGCAGATCAAAAGGCGATTTGGTTCAGGTGAAATGAAGCCGGCTGTATAATTATGGATAAGGAACGAATTGTTGAATTAAAAGAATAAAAAAACAAGTATGAATAAATAAAAGAAAGGAAACTAAACTAGTTTCAATATGTACAAACAAAATATCACCAGAAGAATGTCTATAATAACAATAATAATAATAATAATAATAATAATAATAATAATAATAATAATAATAATAATAATAATAAATAATAATAATAATTAGAGACCGGGTTTTAAGGAGAATCCCTTTTTTATTTCAACACGAAACATGAAATAATTAATTACGATGTTCAAAACTTTCTTCCACCGGCCAAATTATGTGATTTTGACTTCCCTATTTTTCTCTTCTTTGGTCCATATTCCCTTTTTTTCCTATTTTAAAAACATCTCTTAATTTGGTCCTTTTTCGACAGAATATCGCAAACATTTGGATAATTTTCCTACATTTTTCCGATAGGCCTGTATCTTCTTCAGCAAGCGAAAATAAATACCGTTCTTCTTCTGATTCCAGACACTGAAAAACTAATAAAGTGTGCTGATTTAGAGTTCAGGATAAAAGAAAATTTTCACCTCTGGTTTCAGTTGATGTTTAGCGGTCATTTTCTGTTTATAAAGATATTCTGCATTCAAAGAGACAGAATCATATTAAAACATATTGAAATGTTGAATGTGATCAAATACAACACTTTCCTTATGTTGTGAAGCGATAAATATAAGCTTGTGTGTGCTATGTGATTCTATGAACGTGCTGAAGTGTGTTTTCAATTAAAATAACACCCTTTTGAGGGAGTAACATAGTCCTTCTTGAAGTTCTTTTTTGACCATATCAAATACAACACTTTCCTTAAGTTGTGAAGAGATAAATGTAAGATTGTGTGTGCAATGCATATCCATGAATGTGCTGAAGTGTGTTTTGGGGAGTAATAATATTATAGTCCTTCTTCAAGTCCCTTTTTTGTACTTTTTGATGAAAAATTTTGCCTTTAAAATCCGGTCTCTAATAATAATAACAACAATAATGGTATACCAACCTACTAGAAGAAGACGTGATGGAAGACCGTGATAAGATAGGGAGTTTTTCAGAGCGTAATGGCAGGTAAGTTTAATCCGTGAAGAATATTTATTTATTTATTATGTAATAAATCAGTCTACAACTTATCAACTTATTATGAAATAAAGAATTAAAATTCTACCATTTCAACATACATAGACTTTCCACAAATATTTTCGATCTATTATAAGGTCATTTTCAGGTGGGTTTATCGTACTGCATGTACAAAGTATAAACATAGGTGAACACAATGGGGTAATGCAAGTGCACATGTACGTAATGTTATGTTAAAAAGATGTAGAGTATATGGTACAATAATTACATTGACTAGTGTTGTTCTCAGTAGTTTAATAATAGTTTAATAGTTTAAATTACATGTCTAAAAACAAAATGTATAGACAAGGTCAGTTAGATTACAAAGAGATTTCACAATAAAAAAATTCGTCAAGATTATAAAACGGATTTAAAATTGACCAACTAGAGGTGTAAAATTTGAGAGCAGCTCTGCTTAAATTAAAAATATGAAATGGAAGTTAATTTGTGACCTTCAATGACATTTGACAAACTTTTTTTTTTTAGATTTAGCAAGTCTACATGTTATGACATTAAAATCATTTCCTTGTCTTGTGTCATGGGAATGAATATCATTTCGTAATGTTGAAGTTGGAAGATACAAAATTAACCCTAGATAAACTACAGTCATGATTTTGTTTTTCACAAATAATGGTTTACAATGTTCATTAAAAGCTGCATTTGATAAAATTCTTATGGCCCTGTTTTGAAGCAATAGGACTCTATTTATAAAAACACTGTTGCTCCATAGCAATATTCTATAGGTAAGAGTACTTTGAAAGTAAGCAAAATAAGCATCACGAATATAGTTTTCAGGTACAACAATTTTTAATCTCTTAAGGAGAAACAAAGTTCTTGAAAGTTTAGTAGAAATATGATCAATATGACTTTCCCACGTCAACTTGGAATCAACAATAATTCCTAACATAAAATATTAAACTGACTTTTTTCATGATCGGTCTTCTTTAGAGTAAAAATCACGCGTTCTGTTTTAGCTGGGTTAAAAAAATACATTTGCATTAAACCAAATTTCAGCATCTCTTAAATTATGTCGAAAATAGTTAATATCACTATGGTTAATTAAAAAGTAGTATCATCCGCGTACAGAACAGTGTCAGCATTTATATTATAGGCTAGGTCATAGTATCTAGCAAAAACAATATCGGACCCAATACGGAACCCTGAGGAATTCCATAATAATAATTTATAACATCAGATTTTTTTGCCATTAAACAAAACACTTTGCTTGCGATCTGGTAAGTAGGATTCAAAAAATCATCAGCTCACTTTCTATGGTACCCAAATAATTTAGTCGATAGAGTAGGTTACAATGATCAACACAACCAAAAACTTTGCTTAAGTCACAAAACGTTGCATGAAAATAAACATTATTTTCAAAAGCCTCCAATGCTTGGTTTACAAGACAACTAACTGGGCCTATGTTATTATGTTTAAACCTGAAACATTATAAAAATATTATATATTGTAACTTTATGAGTTATGTCGTTGGATTACGATATCAAAACTTTTAAAATTAATAAAGATACACTACTTCTTAAAAGTTAAAATATTTGTTATTAAAAATGCAGTTATATTGCACACTAAATATATCATATTCCATCAAATTTCAATGCTAATTAAGAAAGTACATGTGTTCAGTTACTGTGACTATACAGTTTGTTTTAAACACTGGCTGCGGTGAGTATTTGTTGGACATGGTACTAGTGATGGTTTTGTGGAGATAGACGTCGGAGCAAGAATATCAAATATCACTTTTAAAAAATTAAATTAATCCGTGAAGTTGACGATTATGATGTTTTATGTGTTTCTTTGGTGAAGTTTAAATTGTCATCCTGGATGTTTGCTAGTCGATAAAAAATGTGCAATTTCAATCTCGGAGAGGTTTCAGGTAAAATTTACTGTCAGCCATTAATTGCCTAATTAATTACATGCTTTGCGGACAGGTGTCCTACGAGCTAACTTGACATTGGCGTTGTGTCCGAAGAACAATAGACTGCAGAGAATTCTGACGGACAAAGCAGGCAACGAACTGGAAAAAAATCTGTGCCAGGAAAATGGTGCATTTCCTCTCATTATACATTTTACACTGTTACTAATAAAACTATTCTACGTAACCTTGTGTTATAAGTAATCTAACAGATTGTTTAATGTAAATTGCACATAATTACACCGATAATTATGTAAGTTAAAAATAAATTAAGTTCAGGTTCTTTATCTGAAGGAAAAATTATATAACCCATAAGTTACAGACTGGATCGTACCGCTGAATCGACATGATAGCTATGCCTTCTGGTTCATCTAATCTAGGCATATCAAACGCTGGCATATTGTACACTCTCTCCATACAACATAGGGTAAAAACTTGATAGTTTTCCCAGAAAAAATATTTCTTTTCTTATTTTATTCGCGTTATAACTGCTTATATCGTTAATAAAATTACGAAAACAATTACATCAGTAGATATATCTAGCAAAGAGTTAATATTAGTTTAAATACGTACTTGTGTGTTCTATTACGTTTTCGTGAAATTAAATAAAATTTGGATGCATAAATTTGTTAATATTCTGGCGTGAAAGACGTGGCAACATGTTCAGCAGGCAGTACTCTGCACAGACGTAAGTACGAGTCAGCTGACTTCAAGCTCCCTGTCCATAGGTCTACTGCCGAGCGGATGGCAGTTCAGTACAGGATATTCGATAAACAACTTACAATGTAATTCAAAGTTTAGGAATATCATATGTTATTAATTTATGGAGAAAGTCGTCGTAAGTCAAGTGAGGCAAGAAGATGTACCGTCAACGTTTTCCTCAAAGAAGGTTACCTAATCGGCGAACTTTTGTAGCAGTTTCTCAACGATTATTAGAAAATAGGAGTCTCTTACCTCGTTTTGAAAATCACACAAACAGAAATAAAAAAACGGTACTGCTTTATGTAAGCGCGAGAGATTAAAATGTTGCATCTTAAAAAAGTTGATGTGATTTTGTGCAGTAAACTATTACTGCTCATTTTTTAGACTAGGCCTACAATAAAAAAATGGGTCAATATTCCCAATATTGTAAATAAAATGGAAATTTATCATAAACGTCTATTAATGAGATTGAAAGTTTTTATTTGCTGTTCGTTTTATGTAAACGATCCGTTCCTGCATTAGAACAGAGCATCTGTTTTGTACCGGTACGTCTGTATCCGCTTGAGCTGCACCGTGTACTTGTAAACGGATTGGGAGCAACTCGTCACAAGAAATTGGTCACAGAGACAAATAATCTTATATTAAAATTCGTAACAGTGTACAACTAGCCAAATGTTAATCTTAGTCACAGGGACAATTCGGTAATATTAGTCCCAAAAATATACATAAATTTGTATTTTGTATTGAAATATTACAGTCATTGTGTACACATTAATTTGGAACTATGGCGGATGAAATCCGTTTTACAAAATCTGAAAGAGGCCGTGACAAACTTAGAAGTAAGCAAGTAAGCTCATTGATCCAGAACACGGAGGTAAGGTGGGGATTTCTCGAGAACCAGTGTTTGCCATTATTCAAAATGAGTTGGACCGGATTACAAGTGAAGCTAATATGAAACTACCAAAGAAAGCATCAGCTGTTAAAAGAATCCGCGCCGAGCAAGGCAGGAGCTGAACTTTATAGCACAAGTCGAATTATGACGAATTGTCTATCTGTGACAAATTGTGTCCATGACAAATGGAATGTGACGAATTGTCCCTGTTACAAATTTTCGGCGACTAATTGTCCCTGTTACAAATTTTCGGCGACGAATTGCCCCTGTTACAAATTTTCGGTGACGAATTGTCCCTGTTACAAGTTTTCGATGACAATTGTCCATGTTACAAATTTTCGGTGACGAATTGTCCCTGTTAAAATTTTCGGCGACGTTTCCCTGTACAAATTTTCGGCGACGAATCTCCCTGACAAATTTTCGGCGACGAATTGTCCCTGTTACAAATTTTCGGCGACGAATTGTCCCTGTTACAAATTTTCGGCGACGAATTGTCCCTGTTACAAATTTTCGGCGACGAATTGTCCCTGTTACAAATTTTCGGCGACGAATTGTCCCTGTTACAAATTTTCGGTGACGAATTGTCCCTGTTACAAATTTTCGGCGACGAATTGTCCCCGTTTTTTCGCCGATTCCCTTCAAATTTTCGACGACGAATTGTCCCTGTTACAAATTTTCGGCGACGAATTGTCCCTGTTACAAATTTTCGGCGACGAGCCCCGTTAAAATTTTCGGTGACGAATTGTCCCTGTACAAATTTTCGGCGACGAATTGTCCCCGTTACAAATTTTCGGAGAATTGTCCCCGTTACAAATTTTCGGTGACGCCCCGTTAGCAAATTTTCGGCGAGGAGTCCCGAAAATTTTCGGCGACGAATTGTCCTGTTACAAATTTTCGACGAATTGTCCTGTTACAAATTTTCGGCGACGAATTGTCCCTGTTACAAATTTTCGAATGCGACGAATTGTCCCTGTTACAAATTTTCGGCGACGAATTGTCCCTGTTACAAATTTTCGGCAACGAATTGTCCCTGTTACAAATTTTCGGCGACGAATCGTGCCTGTTACAAATTTTCGGCGACGAATCGTCCCTGTTACAAATTTTGGGTGACGAATTGTCAGGAACCGCTTGTAAACTCCTTCCTCCCCATCCAGCAACGTTGCCAAACGCCTAAATATTGTAAACTTTAATAATTAGTTAAATATTGCAATTATAAAAAAAACTGTGAGGACTTTTTTCTTCCTTATGACATGAACAATCATCAGTTAAAATAATGGCATTTATACCTCTTACACTCTTTATAGTAGTGTAAGATGAAACAGTTTTCAAACAAAAATCACAATAAATTTGTCTCGTGACTTATTATTCGGTGACTGGCGAACATGATTTCAGTAAAACTTCACAAAGGGGCGAAGATAGCTGTCCAGGGACTTTGGAACATGTAATCATGTGTCACAATGCTGGCATCACATGGCATACAGACTTAAGAAGATCAATACCGCGCAAGCAAAACAGTTCTGAGCTCAGGGATCTGTGGACCATACTCGGTGTTTCGGAAGTACGAAGCCCTCATTTTTCACATGCGTACAGCTCTCAACGTTTTTCACTGAATATCTTTCTCTAGGCGAAGCTGTAAATTCTGATATTAGCTACTGATTGAAGAGGTACCGTAACATGGGGTAACTTTGCACCTGCAGGGGTAACTTTACACCATCTATGAAAAACTTTTTACATGGGCATAAGAGTCTTTACGTGAACCAAATTCATCTGTTCATCACTTCCACCAATAGATGGTGTATGTGTACAGTATTTTTCCACTGTTCGTGGTCACAGAATTTGTTTATGCCATTTCTATACCTTAACAACAGAACGTGTGCGTAATTTAATTGAAATATAGATCAAATTAATTATCTTTCATCACAGATGGTGTGCATAATCTCAAGATAAGTTATACGTGTATCTGGTCCTTATTCATGCATTTAGACTTTCTAGTTTCGTTTGTGCAGCTGTTTTGTCGGCAAATGGTGTTACAGAATAATTTTCTAATCAAGGTGAATTTGAGGCTAAATTGGGGTTACTTTGCACCATAACACAAACGAGATTTTTTTAAATTTTATTTGCATTATATTGATTTGAGGACCTTCCATGAAGTTTAAAAACGCACACTATAATTCACACTTTGTATTACAGCTAAATTACTTGAATTTGTTTTTCTTTTTATTACATGTTGAAGTCATACATGGTTTCTCACTGCCAGACTTGTTAACAATCTGCAAATATGCCAAAGGAAAATGCTGAGAAGGATACAAATGCAAATGACCTGAAAGGGAGGATATTATGGATTATGAATGGGAGGATGTAATTAGGAGACTAAATCCACTCAAGAAAGTATCAAGAAAGGGCTTGATTATATTCCATTCTAGAACTTGACACAAAATAATAGGTATATTTTTTTACAGTTATTCACGTGCTGTTGCCTCGACTTGACATTCGAAAGAACTGAAAATATTTTTGAAACAACATTTTAGTAGAATGTGATTACTTATATTGAAATTTTGTGTAGTTTTTCTTTTCAAAAAAGTTTTGTTCGTGTTACTATTTATAGCAGTTTTTGAATCTGTGTTTTCATTTTTTCTGTTCCTCATACAATATATTTCATTTTTTAACACGTGTATGGTGAAATGTAACATCAGCAGTGGCAAACTTTGCACCACACCTCTTAAAACTCTGGCGATGCAAAGTAACCCCCAACTATGGGTAACTTTGCAACAATTTTTGTCAGATTATAAACTTCAAAATACATTTATTTTCGAAGATATGACTTTCTAAATACATTCCCGCATGCCCCTAGAACGTACAAAATAAATGTCCATCTCAAAATTAGACATTTATAGATGACATACAGACTGGAACCAAATTTTTAACTAGAAAATGTTGCAAAGTTACCCCATTTTACAGTAGTTGAAATTATGCTTTATCATAGATATTGACTGGCCAATATTTTGCTAGTATCTCGCTTGAAATTTACATTATGGTGATGTAAGGAGTAATGGTGCTGAAGCTATTGGTAGTGTTTGTGTTATTGGTGTCATGGTGATGCTAATTAATAGACCTGAGAAATATTTGCCGTTATACTACCAGTGCGCTTCGTGCGCCTGTAACTTTGAGTACGTCTCAGAGTTGGGGTGAGTTAACGCAGTGTTTTTCGTTCGTTTGAACTCATGCTTATCACACGGTAAGTTAGTTCTCAGTATTTGGATGGTTGAGAGACACTCCTTTGACTTCGAAGCACAACTGTCTGCTGAAGAAAATTTAAAGACAACATTTTCTTTGTTAAAGAAAAATTTCACTATTTTAAAGATATTTTTTTCCGTCTGTAGAAAATACACCTAATATAACATTGACAAGTGTCATCCTTTTATTTCACTTTGATATAATGATGGAGGACAACCCCTTATCAGCTGTTCACGACTGCTTATTCAATATATTCACAGCTACCCTCCATATCTGGTATATATCAGTATATGATTATGTCTCGTGATCAGAATATTGTACGAAATGGAAATATAAAAATTGGATATTTATCCTTCGAAGAGGTGGAAAAATTCAAATATCTTGGAGCAACAGTAACAAATATAAATGACACTCGGGAGGAAATTAAACGCAGAATAAATATGGGAAATGCGTGTTATTATTCGGTTGAGAAGCTCTTATCATCCAGTCTGCTGTCAAAAAATCTGAAAGTTAGAATTTATAAAACAGTTATATTACCGGTTCTTCTGTATGGTTGTGAAACTTGGACTCTCACTCTGAGAGAGGAACAGAGATTAAGGGTGTTTGAAAATAAGGTGCTTAGGAAAATATTTGGGGCTAAGCGGAATGAAGTTACAGGAGAATGGAGAAAGTTACACAACGCAGAACTGCACGCATTGTATTCTTCACCTGACATAATTAGGAACATTAAATCCAGACTTTTGAGATGGGCAGGGCATGTAGCACGTATGGGCGAATCCAGAAATGCATATAGAGTGTTAGTTGGGAGACCGGAGGGAAAAAGACCTTTAGGGAGGCCGAAACGTAGATGGGAGGATAATATTAAAATGGATTTGAGGGAGGTGGGATATGATGATAGAGACTGGATTAATCTTGCACAGGGTAGGGACCGATGGCGGGCTTATGTGAGGGCGGCAATGAACCTTCGGGTTCCTTAAAAGCCATTTGTAAGTAAGTATAATGATGGTGTATTACGTTTTTGTTTTACATAATTTTTCATTTCATATATTGTTGCAGTGAATAACAAGTCAAATTTTCAAAGGAGAATGATTATCTTTGCTAGAAAACACAGCCTTACATGTAGAAAAACTTCGTCCCACTTCTGCAGAAACAATGAGGACATATTTGAAATATTTTACACAAGCATTATCTAACTAAAATCTGTATCATTATTATAAATTTTCTCATTTGAAATTGTCATCAAATTTTACATAGAGCTAAATATCCATAATATTTATTCAGTATTTTTTTCATCTTGTTTGCTACATTTTTTCCTGTTTCGTATTCCAAACTACTAGTATTCAGTTTCGTCACAATATCATTGACTACTTGTTATTTTCTGTCTGTAGAAAATACACCTAATATGACATTAATAAATACGAGTATAGTCTTGTTATTTCACTATGTGTACTATATGATAGTTTATTAAGTTTTTGCTTTACATAATTTTTCATTTCATATATTGTTGCAGTGAATAACAAACCACATTTTCAAATTTTCAAAGGAGAACGATTGCCTGTTGCTAGAAAACACAGTCTTACATCTAGAGAAACTTCGTTCCACTTCTGCAGAAACAAAGGGGGAATATTTGAAATATTTTACACAAGCATTATTTATCTAAAAATGTGTATCATTATTACAATTTCCTCATTTGAAATTAAGTCACAAATTTCGTCCTCATTACCTTGCTATTATTCTTCTTTACAGGACGTTGAATGTTGTCTGTTACGAATAGCAGTATTCGGTCGTAATACAGAGTGATTTATATAGAACTGACACATTTCTTTCATTAATTGTTTCAAAACGAATTGTGCTAGCGACAACTTATTATACCTAAAATGTAGAGGAATCTTGGGAGATTATTTACCTCTATAGCAAATGTTGAAAATATCCTCCATCCTGCATAAGGCACAACTCAACACGTCGTTCCATGTTACTGGCCACTCGTTGGAGGACTCTGTTGTCAATAGCTTGAATCTCCTGTGTGATTTTGTGATTCAGATCGTCCAATGTCTGGGGACGTGTGGCGTGAACCCTGTCTTTTAAGTAACCCCATAGAAAGAAGTCCGGCGTTGTCAAATCCGGAGATCTCGGTGGCCACAGGTTCCTGGAAATTATTCGGTCGTCAAAGAAACTTGCACTATTCTCTGTGCGGATACCGCGCACCAAACTCCGATTTTAACCGGGTGCATAGGTGCTTCATGGATGACATGTGGATTTTCGATGGCCCAATGACGTGAGTTCTGTGAGTTCACATAACCGGATAAATGGAACCATGCTTCATCTGTGAACCATGTGATGGACAATATGGCAGGATTTTGCACAATGAACGTCTGAAACCAACGACAATAATTCAGTCTTTTATCCTTATCTGGTTCCTGTAGCTGATGAACAACCGTAACCCTATATGGCTTTAGGCCTGCACTTTTCGCAGCTCTCTGACACTTTGAGTAGGTGTATCCTGTCTCCTGCGACAAACGTCTTAATGATTTTTTGGGTGACTGCTCCAGTCGTGCTCTTACGTCAACAACAACCGTGGGAAGCCTAAATGAACGATGCTTGCCCTTTTCACTCACCAGAGATCAGTTGTTTCAATTTGTTTACCAGTCCCAGTATTGTGTTTCTTTTGGGAGGATTGCGAACACCAAATTCTCTCTGGTATGCCCTTTGAGTAGCTGTAATTGAATTCGTAATCCAGTATTGATTCACAAGGAAGAGTCGTTGATTTAATGTGTACTGCATTTTCACGTTGACACAAAACGTCGAAAACAGCTGCCAACAATAGGAATAAAACATAAACATCTGCTCATCTAGTGTGCCAGCAATAGGAATAAAACATAAACATCTGCGCATCTAGTGACAAGGAATCGAAACTCCAGAACATTATGCTTAATTTGGTGCTAAAATTGGGTTAGTGCTGCCAACAATAGGAATAAAACAAACATCTGCGCATTTAGTGACAAGGAATCGAAACTCCAGAACATTCTGCTTAATTTGGTGCTAAAATTGGGTCATTGAATGAATTTCCAACGGAATAATTAAAGAAAGAAATGTGTCACTTCTATATAAATCACTCTGTATAACGATCAACTGAAGTTCTGCTGAACGAAACACACTGAAATCCCCCACCCCAACGCAATTACGTACTGGTACCTAAAGTCAGAGGAGTATGAAGCGCAATATAACGGCATACAATTCTTAGCTCTCGCAGCTGAAGAACCACTCATAAGAGCGCCCATGGAGGATACGGCAAACAAAATAGATAGGCTATATACACAGATGGAAGTAAAATAGGAGGAAAAGTTGGAGCTGCTGCGGTCATAATCCAGAACGACATGATCATCCACCGATCCAAATGCAAACTGCATGAAAACGGTTCTAACAATCAGGCAGAACAAATAGCAATCTTGAAGGCACTACAACATATTGAGAATGTAGAAATAACAGAAGAAACATAGAATATTGCAGTAGTTAACACAGACTGCAAAGTGACACTGGACACTTTACAGAACAAAAATAAACATAATCCAATAATTGAAAATATAAAGAAATAGATATATACACAGATGGAAGTAAAATCGGAGGAAAAGTTGGAGGTGCTGAGGTCATAATCCAGAACGACATGATCATCCACCGATCCAAATACAAACTGCATGAAAAATGTTCTAACAATCAGGGAGAACAAATAGCAATTTTGAAGGCACTACAACATATTGAGAATGTAAAAACAACAGAAGAAACAGAGAATATTGCAGTAGTTAACACAGACTGCAAAGTGACACTGGACACTTTACAGAACAAAAATAAACATAATCCAATAATTGAAAATATAAAGAAAGAATTGAAAAAAATTGGAGAGACAGCAATGGACAGTTCTCTTTAGGTGGGTGAAGGCCCATGTCGGAATACTAGGAAATGAGATAGCTGACCGTCTTGCCAAACAAGCCGCCATAGAAAATGAAGGGGAAATAATTTATAACAAAATAGCGAGAGATACCATATTAACAGAAGAGAGAGAAAAGACCTTAAGAAAATGGAAAGAGCAGTGGACTATCTCAACTAAAGGCGCGACAACGAAATCATTCTTCCCATCAATTGAAGACAGACTGAAGATAAATTTACCTGTCGGGGCTGAATTTACTTCTATTGTGACAGGTCATGGCTTCACAAGATCGTACCTTCACAGATTGAAGATTATTCCAACACCAACGCGCCCTTGCAGACGAAAAGAAGAACAGACAGTCAACCATATAATACTAAGATGTGTCACATTGATAAAAGAAAGAAGAATTCTACGAGCTAATATAATACGCACAGGTCAAACCTGGCCTCCACCTTTTGATCATTTCACAACAACATACCTCAAAGCTTCAGAAAACTTATAAAATCCATGGAACTTGACAAAATGTAACAGTAATTGAAATTAGAAATAATACTAACAATGATGGTAACCGAAAATAGAATAAGTACAATTAGGCAACACATTCATTCATTCATTCATTCATTCATTCATTCATTCATTCATTCATTCATTCATTCATTCATTCATTCATTCATTCATTCATTTTATTCCATAGATCTTACATGAGCAATGAAGCTTTAACATGTGGAACAAGTCAAAATTTTACAATATTACAATTACCATTTTTACAATTTTACAATTTAGTAATTTTCTACGATTTTTACAATTTTGTGCAATTTGTACGATATTTTGGCGAGATGTAGTGAGATGAGGTAAGGTCCGAGGATTCGCCAAAATATTACCCAGCATTTGCCTTTTGGTTGGGGGAAAACCTCGGAAAAACCCAACCAGGTAATCAAATCAAAGGGGGGGCCAATCAAATCAAAGGGGTTAATGCCGAGGACTCGCCATAGACCATCCGGCTTCAGTCCCACGGCTGTGGAAAACCTCGGAAGAAACCAAAGACCAAAGGGGGATCCAGCCCAAATCCGAACACAGCTCCGGATCAGCAGCCCAGTGAAGAATTTTAAGATCTCAATCAAAATTGTAAGTATCTTGTTCTCGTGTCATAAATTATGTAACTAATTATTGTAATATTTTATGTAAAACATGTAGTATTACTCCAATGTAATGGAGCATGCTGATATACAAAAAAAAAAAAAAAATTCTTAGCCCTACTAATTACAGTATGTTTAAAGTGATAGTGTTTCTGATTACTATGATATTTTGATTATGTTATGTAGGTGGGTGATGTTAGTGATGATAATAGTGATAGCGTTAGTGATGTGTGTAGGGGAGAGTTGGATAAAACAGGATAGTATGATAAAACGGGATACCCGACTTATTTCGTTGGAAAGTGCTGCAACTTACCGAATGATGCGAGGACTTTGTTCTTACACTAGAAGGGGACATTATGCAGTGCTCACATGCAGAACGAACACGTTAATTTTTGTTGTGTAGAGAGAAGTTTAAAATCAGCTGCTTAACTAAATTGTTTCCACTGATTTTAATTGGCTCATTCTGGGATTAAATTTGCAGAGTTGAAGAGGTAAGTCTCTTATATAAATAAAACATTATTAGTCTTTAATTCTTTGTAAAGAAAACCCCTGTAGCTTTTACCGTTTTGTTGTGACGCCATGTTTTTCTTTACAACTCCTTGTCTGACAAAACAGCATACCCTATGGTTTGGCAAAATGGGATAGTATCCCGTTTTATCCAACTTGCATTGCATATGTGGGATTTCACTTTAAATTCCGAATTGAATATGTTCTCGCTATGACAACCAACAATGGCAGTAGTTAGGAAGAAGAGAATGGAGACAACGACGAATTCTCTAAATCAAAATCTGAAGAGGGATGATGAAATAAGTGTACTCAATGCCAAGAATGGGCTCATCTGGCGTGCAGTAGTATAGAATCTGAAGACAGCGAATAATTTTACTGTAACTTTTGTAAATGAAAATTTCTGCAATAGGACTATGAATCAATGTCAACAAACAGGATAGACCTTACATATAATAATTTGATATTATTCATTTAAACATTTAAGTTTTGCAGTGGAATTTACGATCCACTTCAAGAAATATCCATAAAACATTTGAAAGTTATCCTTTTAATTGTCTGAAAAACGTAAACAATGTTGAGAAACAGTAGAAGTCTACCCTATAAACCGACGGAAAAAGTAAACAGATGTAAACAGAAGTGCAAGAAATCTCATCTCTCAGCGAATAACTCAGGGTAAAACAGTTTTTCATTCTAAAGAGGTTGCCAATAGCAAGGCGGTCAATTACGGACTTCAACCACAGTCTACTATATACAGTCGCGAAACTCAATATGTAGTAAAAATGCAACCATGGGTAGTTGCCCACCACTAGGATCGCTACTATCGCCTCATCATCGCAAATCTCTCTCCTAGCAGACGACAAAATATGTTACACTTTCGTTGTCGTGTTCTTTTGGAAAAATTAACACCTTCCTTCCATTATTGAAATATTAAATGCATGAAGTTAATTTATTATTTTAATGAAGTATATTAAATTCCACCATAAACTCGAAGATATCTGCAAGAAATAAGTTAATATAATTTTTGTTTGTGTAAAACGAACTGAAATTTACTATAATAGCTTCACTCATTCAAGATTTATAGCGATAATTAACTATGAAACCAATAAATATTAATTTGCATTTCCCTTTACAACAATAATAATGGAAATATGAATTAATGGAGTAACTTACGTGTACCGGTACTTGTAGTGTAGGCTTACGTAGTTAACAAAGTGGGATGAGGTTAAGCAATAATAATCACACCAGAATTGGAAATAAAACGTGATCAATAAATTTTATTGTAACAAACTTTTTCTACGTCTCTAGTAAAGCAACAAATAAAAATAACAACGAAATTAACAGCTATAATTAAAAACATATCCTTTGACAAAAAAAATTAGGCCTAAGCAATAATAATCCCACCAGAATTGAAAATAAAACGTGATCAATAAATTTCATTAAAAGAAACTTAATTTTTCTACGTCTTTAGTAAAATAACACATAAAAATAATAACAAAATTAATAGCTACAATTAAAAATATATCCTGTGAAAAAAAAAGTAGACCTAACCTTTATTTCTCTGGAAATTTAGCAGCCTAAGTGACAGAACTTTAACCGGTATCTAATGTCCTTTCCGTTAGACTGAAACATTTCATTGTGAAATTTAAGGATATAATGTATTCTAACAGTCACAAAGAACTTGAAAATTAACAGTTTTGTTTCTGCACAGCATTCTTGTGGAAACCCAGAAACCTTTCTGAATCTTTCGGAAATCGGAAGAAGGATAACTATGACTTCTTTCTCTTACTGTTGCTACAATTTATAGCACTACAAACGTCTCCTCCTTTCCCATATTATTATTCCAATTATTATATTTTAGCCATTAACATTTTCATTACAACCAGTAACGAACATTTCACAAGCATCAATGTGAAATACGCAACGAGCTAGCACTCGATAGAAATACGACACAGTCCAAAGTCGACCATGGACAGTCTATTGTTTCTAGTTGCTAACCGCTTGGAGCGCTTTATCACGAGATTTGCAAAAAAACACCTCAAGCTTCGCGACTGTATATAGTAGACTGTGCTTCAACCGTGCGAGGATTGTTTCTCCATGTCAGGAAGGACTGTCTTCAAGGCAAGTAGAGAGCTGCTTAGGATTGAACCAGAGTGATGTGGTACGAACCTGGAATCGCTTCCGAAACCCAGGTATTGTCGACGACATGTCTCGTAGTGGTCGTCCACATGCAACAACAGAATGTGATGACCGATATCTGGGAATTATTGCCACGAGAAACGCTGAGAATACTGCTGGCATGATTAACAAGGACTTTCAAACTGCGACAGGGAGACGCGTACCCAATCAAACTGTACGAAACCGATTACATGATAGCACACTGCATGGTATAATTTTGTCAACAACTTTTATTTTTTTTTTGTCAAAAACTGTTAAAAATAAATACATTTTCATTCCTTAGCTTTCCTTCTTTTTATTTTATATTGAAGGTCTGGTTGACAGGTGATGTAATAGTAATATACGTTACAAGAGCGGTATGTTGACGTTTTCATGGTCGAGGAAAAGATTGAAAAAGTGAAACGTAGTTGAGCTTTTTTAATTTCCGAGAACATGAAAAAAACATACCGCTCGTGTATCGTACATTATTTTGTGCGAATATCGTTTATTACATACCTGAAAGACGAATTTCTAATTAGTTGCAATGAAATCTCCATGTTGGTTTCTGTTTAATGACGCCAACTTCGGAACACCAAAATATCTTTCTTAAACATTGTTGCTGTAAAATGTTCTCTGTGTTTACTATACTCCAGCAGGCCGTGATATACGTCTATCTTCCCCCCCCCCCCAGTCCATAAATGCGAACTTAAAACAAACGGTAAGGATATGTAATGATTTATTTTTCATTTTAATATTTCAACAATATTATTATATAACATATTGCAGTAATAACATCGGCATCTGGAATCTCGTTGATTTTTTCAATGCTTCCTTAATGTTACTTGTATCAGGAATGCAATAAGTTTCGTGGAGTAGTAGACTTTACTTAATTTTTGCAAATATTTAAAAACAATAATTAACATTGCAATTTAGGTGAAATTGCAGTGGTAAGTTTGCAATTTATAATTATTACTATGTTAAACGTCTCTAAAAATAATATGTTAAAAGCCTAAAGCAGTAAAATGAATGTCGCGCTTAAGCGGTAAGACGAGGGAAATTGTTATGTTTGTTACGTTGGGAATACTGAATGTGGTATTTCACACTTACCGCGTATTGGTTCTGTGCGGAAAACAAGCAAATACGCACAAAACATTTTTTGGTGTGTTTATTATGCATTATAATAAAAACACACACATTTTTTCAGTTCCTTAACAATATTTTCTTTATTTTAATTAAGTATCCTCTTTTACCCAACTAGGCGGCCAAACGGGATACTTGCGCACTTTCCAAGAAAATTGTTTTCCCACTTTAACTATATCATTAGAAGTGTAAATCAAAATGTATTATGAAAGTACATAGAATAATGCATTCATAAGTAAAAATTGAATTGTTTCCTATCACTTCAACAGGAAATATACAAGATTCCGTGCTAAGTATCCCGTTTTGTCCAACTTTCCCTAGTGGTGGTAGTGGTTGTAATTTTAATGTTGATAGTGTGGTTTGTCAGATATATCTGACTGCCACTTTACCGGAAGAATGGAAAAATAGTGCAATTATTCCCATATATAAAACAGGAGATAAACAGAATGTTGAAAACTATAGAGGGATTAGTATCCTCAACACATGTTATAAGATATTTAGTAGGATTTTAAACGAAAAATTTAAAAAAACATGCTGAAACTTTCCTTCTGGAGTGTCAAAATGGCTTTAGAAAAGGAAGATCATGTGTAGATCCATTATTTAGTATGAAACTATTGTTAGAAAAAGAAGAGAATTTAATTTAGAAACCCATATAGCTTTTATTGATTTTGTGAAAGCTTTTGATTAAGTCCGAAGATATCTTTTATTCGACATATTACAAGAAAAAAATATTCCAAATTTGCTATTGCAAAATATAATAGAAATCTACACAGACAGCAAAATAAGTGTCAAAATAAATAACTGTATATCCGAAAGAAAATTAGTTAATAATGGAGTTCGACAAGGTTGTCCACTATCACCAACTTTATTTAATATTTATATAAATGAAATTATTTTAAAATGGAACCAAATCTACACATCAGGAATCAAAATAACCAGTGCTCTAACATTAAATACCTTACTCTATGCCGATGATCAAGTCATAATTTCCAATTCAGAGGATACTTTACAAAGAGGATTGTATACATTAAATAAAATATTAAAAGATTTTGGGATGGAAATTTCAGCACAAAAATAAAAAATAATGGCATTTTTAGGACAAGACCCAGCCAGAAGTAAGATAATACACAATAACCAATGCCTCGAACAAGTACAAAATTTCAATTATTTTGGTTGTGAAATATCTTATCAAAATGAAAAAAGATGTGAACAAGAAAATTACCAAATTTACACAAATTCTAGGAATAATAAACAATGCATTAAAAGCTAAATTAGTACAAAAATCTACAAGAATAAAAATATATAATACACTAGCATTACCCACCCTTTTATACGGAAGCGAGATTTGGTCATTAAAGAAAAAAGACGTGAACAGAATCAAAGCAACGGAAATGAAATTTTTGAGGAGGACAGCAGGATACACTCTTTTAGACCGAAAAAGGAATGAAGAAATTTTAGAACAATTAGAAGTAGAGTCAGTAGAAGAAAAAATCAGCAGATACAAATTCAATTGGCTAGATCATGTAAGAAGAATGGAAAATTCAAGAATCCCAAAAATTATGATGCAGTATAAACCTAGAGGACATCGTCGACCAGGAAGACCTTTAAGAAGACTGCTAGATGGGGCCGAAACAGGTCTACAGAGGCCTAATTCGTGAAGGATGATGATGATGATGATGATGATAGTGTGGTTTGTTCGTTGTATTGGTGGAGATCGTGATACTGATATTTATTTCTGTCTTTTGTCTGTAAAACCATTCTGATTCCACGTAACGAGGGAACATTATTTAACCTGGTAGAAACAAGGCCGTCAGGCCGTAAGGAAGCAACTACACACAGAAAAGACGGCTTAGTTTAAGGGGTTTTGAAACTGTGTTGCCAGTACTGGGAAATTCGGTCTTACTTTTTAATGGACGCAGCCTTACATAAGAGCAGCGTCGTGCCTCCACAGGCGAGCCTTGTCATTAAAATATGCATAACTAGTGTTCAACACGGTTCTGAAAATCAATAACTCATCGCTGGAATGAGAGATGTCGTTAGGAATAAGGGCCATTTTTTAAAATGAATTCAGACTGTAAAAGTGCATGACCTTCGACCTAGTCTGACACGAAAAATTGTCCGCCTGTCCTATCACCATGAGCCAGAATAACAAATGTATATTACACCGGGTTCCTCTTCAACAGTGAGGGAAAAATAATCCTTCTACGCCCACTTCCTCTTTTATTCTTCAGCGTTTAACAAAAATAGAGAAGACTTGGGCAGAAATTAAGATAAAAAACTAACGGAGTATGTAGGGAGGATTGTTTCTTCTTCTTCTTATGCTTCTTATTATTATTCTTCTTCTTCTATTCTGCGTTCGGGCTAAAAGGAAGCGAGGGTTAGGGAGCGGGGTTAAAACGCTACGGTGGTAGTGGTGGTGGAAATTTAGATAAGGGAAGAAAAATGGGTAACATCAATGTAAATGTCCGGAGACTAGGGGTGAGAAAGAGGGAGAAGTGGAGTGGGAAAATGAGAGGGTTGGGTGGATAAGGTGAGAGATAAGGGAAAACGGTGAGATATAAAGGACACCGCAGAAAAATAGGGGCATTCCCATGCTGCCGCATCTATTGTTAAGGGTACAAAAATTGCATGTTAATACCTAAGGGATAACATGTATATTCTCATATGGATCGATGCTTGTGCCATATCAGAGGCCACGTGGGACAAAGGGTTTTCCGAACCTTAAGACATTACGCTTCTGGCTCGTTTAGTCATGAAGATTCTCTTGTACCGCAACGTTAATGCGGCAGCGAAAATGCGACTCAGGAAACACAAAGCATACACATAAAAAAAAAAACTCTCAAATATAGCCTACTACAATACTGCGTTTCTATAGAAGAGTAGTAAATGGATGCTTTGGATAACGAAGTTAAAAGTGCATTTAATTCACTTCTTTATGTCTAAGTTTCCTCTTATGACTCACATGGTTTTATTTCTTTTAACACTCTATGACTTGGAAACTCTGTACATCTCAAACTCTCGTCAAGAGTAGGAAAGCTCCTCAAATACAGAGTCATCATTTTATTTTTACTAACATTTTTAATATTAACCTGACTATACCTTTGGATCAACACCGTTTGCTAACCCCCTTCCACGAATAGAGTTCGATGATACTGGCGTAAAATACAAACAAATCACTTTACTAGGTATAGGAGGGAAGAAAAGTAGTTCATCCATTTACGTAAACTAGGAAATATCGCGCTTTTGAGTTTGATAATTTTCATTAGAAATAAAATAATATCTAGAGAAATCAAAATCAAGATTTACAAAACCCTAATAAGACCCATTATAACATATGGTACAGAAACATGGGTTCTGAATAAAAATACATGCAAACAACTAGCAGTATTTGAGAGGAAAATCTTAAGAAGGATATTCGGAGCAATTGAAACAGTGGATGGATGGAGAGCCAGATATAATAATGAGATATACGAACTGTACAAGGAATCGGATTTGGAGGCGCACATAAGAACTGAGATGGTTGGGACACGTCACAAGGATGGAAACAACAAGGAAAGTGAAGATTGTCTTCAATAACAACCCAGATGGAACCAGATTAAGAGGAAGACCGAGAACAAGATGGTGGAACTGTGTACGAGTGGATGTGAATAGATTAGGAATAAGGAATTGGAGGGAGTAGGCGATGGATAGAGAAGGATGGAAGAGAGCCATAGAGGAGGTTAAGGCCCACCTGGGCTGTAATACCAAATAAGAAGAAGAAGAAGAAGAATTTTCATTAGGTTTTTGTTTAATCAAAATACAATACAGTATTAACAATGAGTGTTTTTACTCACGAACTGAGCTGTCCATGTGGACGTATTCATTATGCAGTGTATATTATACTGTCTACAGCACATTAGCGTACAATACAGAGAATGAAGTTAAATTAAAAAAAATAATCATAATATGGATATTTAAACACTTTTTGAAAATGGTGGCCGTTCATTTCGATACAGCCTTCAGTTCTAATGTCCATATTATCGCACTATAGACTATTGTACCTAATCCCAATTACCAGTTTCGTCCTTCGTACTAGTAACTCATGTTGAAATAATTCTGTACCTACTCTATAAAAGAGTACCTTACGTACTATAAATTCAATCTTCACTTCTGCCCGATCCGAAAAGATAAAATTACTCCGTCCAAGTGGTTATGTCGTAGGGTCATAGAAAGGGGGGAAATCACGTGACAGTTAATTACTTAACGAGGCCCTTTTATTTAAGTTATTTTAAACAGTTGTATAATATTACGTAGACGTCCATTTCCTAACAGAAATTAATGTTCTCAGAAAAGAACTAAGACAGTCCACCCACTAGCTGGCGAATAAAAGCTGGTGGGGGAAACCGGGTTACGACGTAGGCAAATGGACGACAGTACGTGTGCGAAAATGATTCAATATTGAAAGCTCTTTCGTCACTAGAAAACGCGAACATATTTTTGGAACGTACTGTTACTGTGACCGTAAGGCTACTTTGTAGTACTAGTAGTACTACTAGTAGAAGGGGTGGGAGTGAAGTATATTCAAAAACTCAGGTACAATAAAAATTGAAGTAAAAATAAAATGATGTCCCTGTATTTTCTCGCTGACATAGGACTGTAGTTCATGTTTACTGACAAACATAGTACCCACGATAAATTTGACTTTGTTTGCTTATTGTCTGTTCCAGAGGTCTGCACCGGACGTTTTCGCTCGAGCGCCAAGTAGTTCATAGCATAATCCGATAGGTAGCGCACATGGATGATGGGTAAAACTGTCACGAGCTATAAATCCTCAAACGGTATAAGCCGAGCGTTAGACATTCTTTCTTGTTACAATGATGAACTGTGTAGTAACATCATAGATGTTTATCATTTCAAAACTTTGCAGTGTTTAACTAACCTCTCCATACTACAACTACAAACCTTGCTTTAAAATGTAATATAAATGTTGTAGCTAATTTTTTTTTTTCCCACACAGGGGTGATTTTGTTTTTGCCACATCTGACAGATGTTATTGGAGGTAAATGTAATTATTATAAACGGAGAACACAATCACGATAATGCAAGAAATGTATCAAGTTTTCTAATAATAATAATAATAATAATAATAATAATAATAATAATAATAATAATAATAATCTCTAATAATTAGTGTATCAATCTTTGCGTCTGTAACAGTTGTGCAGCATGATTATTCGTTTTATTATATTTTCTGTGACGTTATCTCTGTACTAATATTGTTATTAATCTACTGCTATATCAATAATATGTTGTAAAACGTTTCTATATTGTCGCAGTATATGGACGGAACACTATGTATGGACCTATCATATTATATATGTGGTAAATCAAATTTTGAATAATTATTAATTAGCAATAATAACTGTATATCGAAGTTTTTCATACTATTTTATTTATAACTTCATGTTCCTGTTTTGGTACGTTCCATTGACTGTTCCATTAAACGTTTGTCATAAACGCAGAAAATAAAGCCTTATTTTTACCGTGTGAGCAAAACATGTGTGTATCTTATCTGTCGCCTTCCATACAAGATAAGACATGTCGGTGAGATGACCTTGTACTGTGCTTCTATTTATTACGAGCGTATCACGACCGATCGCATCTCACTCGAGGGTGCGACACTCGACCGAGTTCAAGCGAGCGATTTAACTCCAATGCAGCACTCTGGTCTGCTCCCTTCTAAATAGCAATATTAAGACTTTTATACATTTTGATTATCCTATGTAATTTGTGCTTTACATCACTAGCAAATTCAGCCTTCACCAAAATCCTGTCGATGCTTTGAAGTTTTGAGCGGGCTCAGGTAATAACTTACTTTTATAAACAATTCTGGGTGCGGATGGGATTCGGATTCAGATGTGAACAGAACTGATCGGGCCGGATTTAAAAATTTTGGTCGTGTAGACTTCTAAAACCTACACACTAGGCGAACTATGTGGGCTCCAGAATTGCGGGACTAGCCCGACGTCTGCTTCAAATAATGTAATAGGAAATCATGCTAAAATTTAAAAATAATCTTGGTCGTAGTTCCAGCCAACGTTAAAGCGACGTACTTTAGCCAAAGTGTACACAGTGACTGAATCGCTTTTAACGTGAAATACTAAATTACATTATTATTAAAAATTGAATTAAATTTTAGTGAACGTACTCTAAATTATAATTTTCACAAGAATATCTACAGAGAGAAATTTCAAGAACTTCGGTACGCCGACAACATACTAGATCGAACATTCTGTCTCGGACAGGACAGTTTTGTGTCAGACCGTTCGATGTAACAATGATTACACGCTTTATTATGAGCTGCAGCATACTACATCGGATATTCTGTCTCAGACAGGACGGTTCTGTCTCAGACCGTTCGATGTAACAATGATTACACGCGTTTTTATGAGGCTGTAGCATACTACATCGGATATTCTGTCTCAGACAGGACGGTTCTGTCTCAGACCGTTCGATGTAACAATGATTACACGCGTTTTTATGAGGCTGTAGCATACTACATCGGATATTCTGTCTCGGACAAGACGGTTTTCTCTCGGACCGCTCGATGTAACGGAGATTAGAAACCTTGACATGAGGCTGCAGCGTACTCCATCAGATATTCTGTCTCGCACAGGACGGTTCTGTCTCAGACCGTTCGATGTAACAATGATTACACGCGCTGTTATGAGGCTGTAGCGTACTACATCGGATTTTCTGTCTCGGACAGGACGGTTCTGTCTCAGATCGTTCGATGTAACAATGATTACACGCGCTGTTATGAGGCAATACTGATATTCTGTCTCAGACAGGACGGTTCTGTCTCAGACCGTTCGATGTAACAATGATTACACGCGTTTTTATGAGGCTGCAGCATACTACATCGGATATTCTGTCTCGGACAAGACGGTTTTCTCTCTGACCGCTGGATGTAACGGAGATTAGAAACCTTGATATGAGGCTGCAGCGCACTCCATCAGATATTCTGTCTTGGACAGGACGGTTCTGTCTCAGACCGTTCGATGTAACAATATTACACGCGTTGTTATGAGGCTATATTCTGTCTCGGACAGGACGGTTCTGTCTTAGACCGTTCGATGTAACAATGATTACACGCGCTGTTATGAGGCTGTAGCGTACTACATCGGATTTTCTGTCTCGGACAGGACGGTTCTGTCTCAGACCGTTCGATGTAACAATATTACACGCGTTGTTATGAGGCTATATTCTGTCTCGGACAGGACGGTTCTGTCTTAGACCGTTCGATGTAACAATGATTACACGCATTGTTATGAGGCTATAGGATACTACATCGGATATTCTGTCTCGGACAGGACGGTTTTGTTTCAGACCGTTCCATGTAACAATATTACATGCGTTGTTATGAGGCTGTAGCGTACTACATCGGATATTCTGTCTCGGATAGGACGGTTTTGTCTCAGACCGTTCGATGTAACAACGATTACACGCGTTGTTATGATTCTGTAGCGTACTGCAGCAGATATTCTGTCTCGGACAGAACGGTTTTGTCACGGACTGTTCGATGTGACAGTGATTACACGCGTTGTTATGAGGCTGCAGCATACTGCATCTGACGAATGTTCAGATATGTCATTTAAGGAATTTTACTGCCCTTAAAATTTCTTCATTCTCAATATAGTTTGCACATGAAAACCTAGGCTCCAATGCCAAACGTGGTGACTTTTAATCTATCGTGGGCAATCTAAAATTAGTCATACATTATGTTGAATTTTTTTATGACCTATATGGATAAGGCCGTTTACAGACAACATATGTAATATGTTATGAAAATTCTGGCTTCCAGGGCAATTGGTTTCTCGTAAAGTTTCAGTTTTGTAACTGTATGTGGAAATGTAATTTCTCTGTTACGTCGAAGGTACACATAGGCTAACGTCTCTAGAGATCTGTCATGTTTTCCATTTCTGTTGTGTTTGTTATGCTTGTTCACCAGTTAATTCGGAAAATAATTCTGTAGCGTTTTGGGAAATTACGTTTCCACCAACACTTTCATGAAGTATTAAAACCGTTAAACAATTTGTTACTTTATTGCACAATACGAACGTGACACAGATTCCAAATGAACGTATGTTATACTCGAAACACTGGCAATGCACTATTCCAACGGCTTTTCAAACTCTTATGTTTTTCAAGAAGTATTACTGAGCTTAATATTCAGAAAATAATATATTAAAATATAAATATAAATGTAGGTGTAATCCTATTATCTCATGTGATTCTTCATAACATGTCCCGGTACGCATAAAACATTTTCCACGAAAGTTCGTTAAAAGTATTTTGCAACGTAGGCCTACTGAAAACGTTGGCAATTATACGTAGACGTTATAAATACTAAGGCGGCTTACATTGCAAATCATATTTCATATAATACGAAAATAGTGAGTATAACTAACAAAGAAAGCAATAGGATGTTACATTGACTACTAATGCAGAGAAACATAATATCGTCTTACTTATTCCAAAACTTCTAATGGAACTACAAAGGTACAGTCTTTCCAGCAATAACTGTCAAGAATAACGTTGTCAAAATTTGATATTCTATCACATCTAGTAATACTTCGTACAATTTTAGATTTAATTATTACTTACATGAGTCTACTTACTGACTTCAATAATTTCCTTCAAAGATCGTACAGATACTGGCTGCATGAATATTTCTGTCTTGGTATTAAGTATCGATACTAACCACCAGTATTATACCAGTACTTATTTACAAATGGCTTTAAGGAACCCGGAGGTTCGTTGCCGCCCTCACATACTATAAGTCCACCACCGTGCCTTTCATGTGCAAGAATAATCCAGTCTCTAGCATCATATCCCACCTCCCTCAAATCCATTTTCATATTATCCTCCCATGTACGTCTCGGCCTCCCCAAAGGTCTTTTTACCTCTGGCATCCCAACTAACACTCTATAAGCATATCTGGATTCACCCATAGTGCTACATGCTCTGCCCATCTCAAACGTCTGGAATTAATGTTCCTAATTATGTCAGGTGAAGAATACAATGCGTGCAGTTCTGCGTTGTGTAACTTTCTTCATTCTCCTGTAAATTCACCCGAAATATTTTCCTAAGAACATTATTCTCAAACACTCTTAATCTCTGTTCCTCTCTCAAAGTTACAGTCTAAGTTTCACAACCACATAGAACAACCGGTAATATAACTGTTTTATAAATTCTAACTTTCAGATTTTTTTGACAGCAGACTAGATGATAAAAGCTTCTCAACCGAAAAATAACAGGCAATTCCAATATTTATTCTGCGTTTAATTTCCTCCCGAGTGTCATTTATATTTGTTACTGTTGCTCCAACATATTTGAATTTTTCCACCTCTTCAAAGGATAAATCTCCAATTTTTATCTTTCAATTTCGTACAATATTATGGTCACGAGATATAATCATATACTTTGCCTTTTCGGGATTTACTTCCAGATCTATCGCTTTACTTCCTTCAAGTAAAATTTCCGTGTTTTCCTCAATCGTTTGTGGATTTTCTCCTAACAAATTCACGTCAATCGCATAATGTTATACTAGTATGTTGTAAAACTCTTCTATATATATTTCAACTAGATTTGGACTATAATTAAGATTTGTAGTATTATTAAAATAATCTGATATGTTCCATATTTTAACCTGTTGTTATTCCATTCGGAATCTTTTGTCATCTAGTCTGCTGTCAATAAAACTGAAAGTTAGAATTTATAAACAGTTATATTAACGGTTGTTCTGTATGTTAGTGAAACTTGAACTCTCACTTTGAGAGAGGAACAGAGGCTAAGGGTGTTTGAGAATAAGGTGTTTAGGAAAATATTTGGGGGTAAGAGGGATGAAATTACAGGAGAATGGAGAGAGTTACACAACGCAGAACTGCAAGCATTGTATTCTTCACCTGACATAATTAGGAACATTAAATCCAGACATTTGAGATGGCAGGACATGTAGCACGCATGGGCGAATATAAGGTGTTAGTTGGGAAGCCGGAGGGAAAAAGACCTTTGGGGAGGCCGAAACATACGTAGATGGGAGGATAATATCAAAATGGATTTAAGGGAGATGGGTTGTGATGCTAGGGACTGCATTAATCTTGCTCAGGATAGGGACCGATGGCGGGCTTATGTGAGTGCAGCAATGAACTTCGGTGTTCTCTAAAAGCCATTTTAAATACCTAAGTAAGTTCCATATTCTAGCTGTGAAGCGATGTACGAATACCATGGAATGTAAATAAATACAATACAGAAAAAGGGAGGGATCTACAGAGAGTTCTTCGCCTCAGATATCGAACATTATGAAATCGAAAAGACACACCTGATTATTGGTCATTTGGTATCTCGTGTAACCAATCTGTACGTGAGGAGAAGGAAAAATGGACTGGAAAGCTTTCTTCCCTCGCTACGCTTCGACTTGCAGCTAACTAGCTCACTTACACCACCATTAACTTCTTCCTATGACCTACGGCGCTCGCATTAATTTGGTTTCACGAGATAACGAGTAGCCTATACACGATTTCTAGTTCACGGCTTCCGTAACAGAATATACACCGTCAACAGATATCACAATACGCACTAATAACACTGAAGAACAATAATTTTATTCAGACTTAAAAAACAATGTATTACTTAAGGTTTGGTATGCGCTGAATCCGAAAATGCATCTCTTTTCTTCGTATCACGTAAGGTTTTTAGGATATACTATGATTTAGTTTTTCGATAAGCGCTCCCCAGGAAACATCTGGCGCGAGTTGGGGGTTGTAAACCAAAACAAAAGCTAATGCTTTTTATGAGTTTATGACTTATTTCCTATTTCTTATAGTTGTTGGCATTTCTTTTGTACTTCTAAAAAATAAAAAGATATTGATCCCTTCTATTAGTAAATTTCATAACAGTTCAAAGTGAGGTCTACGCAATAAACAAACAAGAGTGTGTTTTTCAGTATTTAAAAGAAAAAGTTTACTATTTTGAGTCAAGACAAATTAAAAGAGGGCATTTTCATCCGTTCACCAATTCACAAAGTTATGGCTGACTCTTTGTTTAAGGAGAAACTTAACGTTACAGAAAAAAATGGCATGGCATTTTTGCTCAAATTTTCTTGTAAATTCTAGAAATTCTAGAACTTGTTGTGGAAACCATGTCAAGTGCGTATGCGAAAATGGGGTGTTATACGACTCTCAAAATACACTTTTTACATTCTAATTTGGATTTTTGTCCTCCTAACCTTGGAGCCGTAAGCGACGAGCATGGGGAAAGATTTCATCAAGAAATATCTTAAATGGAAAGGCGATAGAAGGGGAAGATCATCATCCAGCAAGCTTGCAATCTATTGTTGGTTCCTTGTAAAAGACAGTCCCGGGTCTAGTTATAAACAGAAGTCATCCAGAAAATTCTTTTAAATGGTAAGTTCAAATTCCGAGATTTTTCTCATTATACGCATGAAATGTTTTTATTGATGTTGTGTTTTAAACTATGTAAGATAATTTTTGTATCCAGTACACATTTTTTAAGTATTATAAGCAGGGAAAGGATTTATATGTAAATACATATTTACTTATAAAGCTAATATAATTTATATTTTGCATTATCTTTATGTTTCACAATGTGTAGGGTTGAAAAATCCTAAAATTTTCCATATTTTTCCATATTTTAGAGTTTAGTACATATTTTCGTTAATTTCCATATATTTTCCATATTTCATATAAAACAGTCCATATTATATTAGGTTTAACAATAAAACAAAACAAAATTCCATTAACTTTTAAAAATACATTTCAACAATAGAGATTTAAACACATGTTCAGTAATCCCTTTAACATCAGAGTTATTTGAAAATTAGCAGTCCTATCAACAATGGGAAAGTAAGTTACAAAACTGTATTAATTTAATTTAAAATTTTTAACAGACTTCAGTTGTGCAGCTCAACAGTTAAATGCCAGTCAGAGTACACATAGGTTCAGTTTTGTAAATCATACTATAAAGACAGTAAATATGCCAAAAGTACGTCATTCAGTCAATTTAAAATCAAAACTAACAAGTTACATTTCAGAATTTAAAGAAGATGGTTTATCAACTGACAATAAAATATTATTTTGTAATTTGTGTCAGTGTGCAGTATCATCTACACAAAAGTTCCTGGTGCAACAACACATTACAACTAGTAAACATCAGGCCAACAAACAACTAAATTCCAAGCAGAGACAATTGTTTTTAACACAACCAACAACATCGAATGTAAGATCTGAGTTTAACATCGACCTGTGCCGTTCTCTCATCTCTGCTGATATTCCTCTCTACAAACTAAAGAATAAGGTCTTCAGGGAATTCCTTGAAAAATTTTCAACATACAATCCCGGATGAGTCAACACTTAGGAAGATGTATGCTCCATCCATCTACGATGAGACAATACAGAAGATAAGAGATGAAATTAAAGATAGTTCAATTTGGGTTTCCATTGATGAGACTCCCGATAGACTTGTTGGTAATGTAGTTATCGGTTTGTTAAGTGAACAATATTCTGAACTTCTTTTACATTGTGATGTTCTAGAAAAGTGCAATAACAAAACTATAGTTAAACTGTTCAACGAAGCTATGGGTATCCTGTGGCCAAAGGGTATTATGTACGATAATGTGTTATTCTTTATTAGCGATGCTGCCCCTTATATGGTCAAAGCTGGACAAGCATTATCTGTTGTATATCCTAAATTGACTCATTTTACTTGTGTGGCGCATGCATTTCATCGTGTGGAGAAGTGGTCAGAGACAATTTCCCTAAAGTAGATTTGTTGATTTCATCAGTGAAAAAGTATTTCTCAAAGCTCCCAGTATTAACGTGGAAAGAAATGTACCCTGAAATTCCATTGCCACCAAAGCCAATTTTAACTAGATGGGGTACATGGCTAGAAGCAGTTGAATATTATGCCGAACATATAGACTCTATTAACAATGTTCTCCTTGCATTGGACTCTGAAGATGCAGTCTCAATTGATACTGCGAAAACAGTTACCTGTGACATAAGTGTGAAGAATGACTTAGCTCACATTCAGCATACATTTTCATGCATCATAAAAACGCTCAAAAGTCTCCAAAATAGGCACCTTTCACTATCTGAAAGTTTTTGAAATTATAAATAGTACTGTGGAACAACTGAATCGTGGTAGAGGTAAAGTTGCAGATGCAGTAAGAGCTAAGGTGGACACTGTACTTTCAAAAAACCCTGGATATGAAGAACTACAAAGGTTATTGCTGTGATGAGTGGTGAATCAACAGTGAAGATTAACTGGACTTATCCCCAGCAGACATTGTGAAATTGAATTATGTACCAGTTACTTCTTGTGACGTCGAACGCTCTTTTAGTCGGTATAAATCTATCCTCAGAGACAATAGAAGAAGATTCACTTTTCAGCACTTGAAAGAAATGTTTGTAACCTATTGTTATGGTAACAGACAATAAAAATTGTGTTTTGTTGAAACTACATTGGAAGATAAGGGTACGTCCATTATATTTTTGTTTAGTTTGATTAAAATGTACCAATATTTAACGTACATAGTCATTTTTTATAATTTTAAGTCCATATTTAATTCCATATTTTGGTAAAAATCCATATTTAATTCCATATTTTGGTAAAAATAACTACATATATATTTACATATTTCATATATTTTTAGTCCATATAAATCCGTTCCCTGATTATAAGGCATTTTGAATCCCTAGGGTGTTGTAATTTTGCCAGTAGCAGTGAACAATTAAAAACAATTTTTTTTTCATAAATAAATTCAATTCATTTTCCCCGGAAAATGGTAGGATATGGAGTAATTTGGATTTCAAATTCAGATTTAGGGCGCATATATTAATATTCACCTATTTTTATTTCCAAGTAGAATTTGTTGTTCAGTGTAGTAGTAGTAGTAGTAGTAGTAGTAGTAGTAGTAGTAGTAGTAGTAGTAGTAGTAGTAGTAGTAGTAGTAGTAGTAGATAGTATAGTAGTAGTATAGTATAGTAGTAGTATAGAATAATAATAATAATAATAATAACAAGAACCGATGACGGCAGTGATGGAATCGGTAACAAAACGACTACAGCATTTCCTCAACTTTAAGAATAGAGAATGCCGTTTTCCTACAGAAATCTAAAGCATGTTTGACACCAATAGCACGTATGAGGAAGTGGGAAGCGTCCTATATTTGTCATGTCCACGATGCCCTTTCCTACCTTCACACACTCCTCACACAAAACACGATCAATATGTCATTGATATTGGACAAATTCCGACTCTTACATGCGTCACTTTCTGCCTTTATTCGTTCACGTAAAACTTCATGAGTAGTTCCATTCACTGACATTTGCTTGGAATACCAACTTTCCTTTTAGAGTATTAGGGACCGTCTGAAAACCACAGCTGACACATTGTCATTTTCATACATCGTGTCTCTTACATCAGTAGAGGACCGAAGTGTATGAATATTATCGATACAGAATAGCTTTAATGTTCTCTGGAAGCCATGGTTATATATTCAAGTTTTGCATAGAGAAAAATATTTTCCGTTATGGGTGTCATATCGTGATTTGTTCAGTTGCTGGGCTGACTTCGATTTAACTGCACATTACAGAAAAATCCACCATTTCTTTCTCTAAAATCATATGGGTTAAGAATAGGCAATTAAAGTCTTTGACGAATAGAGTTTGATGCAACAACAGCGCTACCAATAAATCATCATAGTCTTCATCACCATCATCCTCACTGTATAGCCCCTATAGCCTGTTCTGACTACCCCCCTGGTAGAGCGGAAGAGAAGGCCTGATGTCCTTATCTCTACCAGGTTAAATAGATAGATGAGACAGATAGATAGATGGATGGATGGATGGATGGATAGATAGATAGATAGATAGATAGATAGATAGATAGATAGATAGATAGATAGATAGATAGATAGATAGATAGATAGATAGATAGATAGATAGATAGATAGATAGATAGATAGATAGATAGATAGATAGATAGACAGACAGACAGACAGACAGACAGACAGACAGATAGATAGATAGATAGATAGATAGATAGATAGATAGATAGATAGATAGATAGATAGATAGATAGATATAGATAGATAGATATAGATAGATAGATAGATAGATATAGATAGATAGATAGATAGATAGATAGATAGATAGATAGATAGATAGATAGATAGATAGATAGATAGATAGATAGATAGACAGATAGATAGATAGATAGATAGATAGATAGATAGATAGACAGATAGATAGATAGATAGATAGATAGATAGATAGATAGATAGATAGATAGATAGATAGATAGATAGATAGATAGATAGATAGATAGATAGATAGATAGATAGATAGATAGATAGATAGATAGATAGATAGATAGATAGATAGATAGATAGAGATAGATAGATAGATAGATAATAGATAGATATAGATAGATAGATAGATAGATATAGATAGATAAAGATAGATAGATAATAGATAGATAGATAGATAGATAGATAGATAGATATAGATAGATAGATAGATAGATAGATAGAAGATAATAGATAAAGATAAATAAAGATAATAGATAGATAGAATAATAGATAAATAAAAAATAAAAACAAACAACTAAACAAATAAACAAATAAGTAAGTAAGAAAATAAATAAATAAATAAATGCATGAATAAATAAATAAGTAAATAAAAATAAATAAAATACATAAATAAATAAATAAATGCGTAATAAATAAATAATTAAATAAGTAACTAAAAAATAAATAAAGAAATAACTAAATACATAAATAATATATTCCATCGTTTCCTTGGTCTGTATGTCCATGTTTGTTTTGAAAGTCTGGTGTTATCTATTCTCTGCAAGTGTTCAACCCATCGTTTCTTATAATAATGAATTTGGTGTGTAATTGGTATTACTTGTTACTCCTCCCTTATATATAGTGGCCTAAAAGAAAACGGCACAAAATTTAAATGATTATATTCCAGTAGCTAATGATTTCACTTGAAACTTTATTTCACAGGCAAATTTCACAGTCCTTGCAGACCGGGAAAGTACTGTAATATTTAATTTTTTACAATTTATTAAACATCGACATAAAACGATACATTTCCAGACATGGGTTTCTAATCAAAACTTTATCTACGATACTTAGTTCCCTTCTACAACCCTAGAAGTTTATAATAGGGATTATGAAACATTCTGTAGCTGCAGCAAGAGGATTTGTGTTCTCAGACGGTGTTTGGGTATAGGTTCGATTCCCGCTTGTGCTGATTACAAAATTGGGTTTATTAAGGAGTCTCCTGAAACTGTAAGACGAATGTCAGGTAATCATGACTTATTTTAATAATGGTCCGTGTCACATGAGGAAACTGATGCAAAATAGGTGGGGAAAGAATAAAAACGACAGGCAACCAATTGTTAATAATAATAATAATAATAATAATAATAATAATAATAATAATAATAATAATAATAATAATAATAATAATAATAAATGTATTTTAGCTGGCAGAGTTAAGGCCTTAAGGCCTTCTCTTCCACTCAACCAGCAAAAAGTATACATACATATGCATGAACTTACAAAGAATTCAACAATTTGATTTAGATAAGAGTTACATGTATACAAGAGTTATTTACGAATTAAACAACAAAATACTATGAACTATTAATTAAACACTGAAATACAAACTATGTAGCAGAATTATGCTAAAATACATAGAATGTTAATATATTTCAAATAATGTTAGATAATAGAAAGAGATTATTATGAGACAATTTTGAAAATACAGCACTATCAGGATGCATGTCTAAAGGAAGGAGCAACAATGTAGACAGTGATACTTTAAGTCAGTATGATTGGAGTGAAATGCTAAGAGGGTTATCTTTTAAGTTGTTTTTAAAAGTGTTTATTGTCGTGCAGCCCCTAATACTTTGTGACAGGGTATTCCATTGTCGCGAGGTGGATACTGTAAAAGATGATTTCTTTCAGCCACTGTTAAAAATCGAAATCCAGTCCGCAAGTTTCTAGAAAGGTCTGCTAAGAGTACCATTCAGTCACACAAAAGGAACGGATTACTTAGAAGAAAGTATAAAACTGTATATTATAAGTACTTTTATAACTTAATAGACGTAGATATCCCAATATTTTCTATCGATCCTGAGAGACATCTGGCTAAGGTCTTGTAGCTAACGGGCGAAAGGCGACGAAGTAAGACCGGGTGAAATTAGATTTGCATAGGTTAACTCAGTTTGGGTTAGGTTTGATTAGCTTAGTTCAGACTAGACTTACACATATTTAGTTAAAGCGTAACCATGCTTTGACGACTGTCTTTAACTCGCTATATCTCATGATGCCGTCACAGCGCTCCTGTTCGTAGCCAAGATGTTTCAGTTTTGTGGATTTAGATCTATTTAGATCTTTGTTTTTTATGTGAACATCATCGTAATTACAAAGTCTAACCGTTTAATCAATGTTATGGAATTTTAGAAGGTGAAGATAACGTTTTCCTCCAACTTATTTAATTTAAAATTAAAGTACGTGTACCAGTAATGGAATTAACAGTGATTGCAAATAATAGTAATAATAATAATAATAATAATAATAATAATAATAATAATAATAATAATAATAATAATAATAATAATAATAAAAATAATAATAATAATAATAATAATAATAATAATAATAATAATAATAATAATAATAATAATAGCTTAGTAAGTTTCTGTTTACCTCTATAGTAAAAAATGCTAATAATTTATATTGAAGGTATACCGATAAGCTATCACAATTAGACTATAATTATGTGTGTGTTCCGCCTTTGCTTATCATACAATTAAATGGAGAAACTAATAAATCATGTTTTCATTAACGTTTTCGGTACTTATGTACCATCTTCAGATGTATGTATATAATGCTAATTGTTAACCAAGCCTCTAGGTGCATGTGTCGTAAACTTAAATAATCAGTTATTTTTCAATGTGTACATATGATATTTCCATGCAGATATTCTGCGTCATCATACGATGGAAGAGTAATGGAACGGAGAAAATTCTCTCCGGCGCCGGGATTTGAACCCGGGTTTTCAGCTCTATTATTCCGTCGGACCCCGGCCAACTAGTCACTCATAACGAGTGCACCTGGTGTGGACAACATACTTCATAGACATCTATGACGTAAATGCAAAAATTAAAAAACCCAAGAGTTGGAACTCAATCAGATATTCTAAACGTCGGGGTTGTATTGTGGCTTAAAAATCACGTATTTAAAACTGTTTAAAAACACATATTTAAAGTGATGACAATATCTGCATGTGTTTTAAACAGTTTTAAATAATATTTTTAAAATCAGTGTGATTTAAGACGGCGCTTATTCCGTCGGACCCCGGCCAACTAGTCACTCATAACGAGTGCACCTGAGCACATATTGGACTTCGGTCCGATGTTCATAGACATCTATGACGTAGTGCAAAGGGCGGCCACTAGAGGGAACCCAAGAGTTGGAACTCAATCAGAGACGATTCTGTTCGGCGTCGGGGTTGTATCCGGTGTGGCTTAGTGGAAAAAGCATCAGCACGTAGAGCTGAAAACCCGGGTTCAAATCCCGGCGCCGGAGAGAATTTTCTCCGTTCCATTATTTCAATCGTATGATGACGCAGAATATCTGCATGGAAATATCATATGTACTTCGGTACATTGAAATAATAACTGATTATTTAAGTTTACGACACATGCACCTAGAGGCTTGGTTAACAATTAGCATTATATACACACATCTGAAGATGGTACATAAGTACCGAAAACGTTAATGAAAACATGATTTATTAGTTTCTCCATTTAATTGTATGATAAGCAAAGGCGGAACACACACACATAATTATAGGCTAATAATTTAGTTATTTGTTAAGTTACCTAAGTTCTAAATGGTTTAGGAATTTGTATACAATAGTTTTCTATGGTTTTGGTAGCTGTGATAATTAATATTTTTTCGTTTGCATGTTGAGGGAGAAACCGTGTCAAAAGTTTCTTACCAGCCTATATTTCTTGAATATCAGCTCGAGTTTTCAGTGTCTAAGTTGCGTCTGGGAATGAATGTAACTACTTTGCTTCTGGCATTAGAAGGAATTCAGAATGTCAGATCTTTTGATACGTCGAGAAACTTAAAGCATCTACTTATGATTCATTTCCATAGAACTGTACGTGCATTTACACTCAAATCCTCTTAACAAATGGAGTCCTTAATTAAACAAGTCACTAAGTGACAAAACAATGGTAATTTCAGTTTCTTTGCTCATATTTCATAAACTCCATTTTAATAATAAAAAAAAAACATAGCTTTAAAACAGCGTACTGTCACACAGCTAACAGAGTCACGTCTATCTTGAATTAAAAATTCTATCATTAACATGAGGTTCGAGCCTAGCACACGACGCAGTGGGACGCTTAGAAATTATCTTATCACACTGCAAATATTGCCATTATTCTTTCTGGGACCGGATTGGATCGGTAGGCTTTAGTTAAGAAATTATACTGAGTCATGGTTTATAAATCACATAGTTAGTCTTCATAAGTTGTCCGTCAGGAAATCAAATTAAATGTAATATCATAGTAACTCTATATATATCTATAAATATAATTTGAACTGGTAATGGAAATTACGGGAAAACGGCTGGACGGATTTTAATAAATGACCCCTTATTTTGAAGCTTGGAACTCAAAGTTTTTCGGAAAAATAGTAGTTTTCAGTGAAATGTCAATTTTTAAACATAATTTTCGTATTTTCCAAAATCCATCTGTCGTCAGTTTTGAGAACTAGCTAATAGCATTTACGGCTGACTTGATATTCCCTTCGCTTTTTTGTAAAGAAGAAGCGAAGCGAGCATCAAGTCGGCCGTGTTGCATTTCAGAATAAAACAAAACACATACTAGAGTAAACAAAATTACACGAAGGCCATGATCTGCAAGAATGCTGACATATTTAGAGCTCAAATTAAATTGGTTATTAAAAACTTAACTTACTAAAAATAATTTACAGGTTCGATTCTGTGGTGTGTAATTTTCTGGGTACAGCTGTGTATTGGGTATTAAAAATTACAAAACTAGAGGTGGTTTCATAATATTATTACCATTAGAAATGAAATATTATTGTAGTTAATGCCATGATGTGAATATTTTTCATTAATTATACATATTTATTTATTATTTTATACTTTATTGGCATCTCTACCTTTATTAGTTGGTGTGTTTCATATTTATAATATTTTAGGCTTAATCCTATATTGATGATATGAAAGTGAAAATATTGGGGTTATATAAGTAGATGTAGAGAATAACTTAAATTAGATTTTGTTTTCTATATTTTACTGAGTGGCGGCTATATAGTATATATAGTATATGTTACTGAAAGCTATAGAACTTACATAAATAATAATATTATTAAAAATCAAATATTTTTATAGTTATTAATCAAGTGGGGTTGGGTCTTTTCATAATTTAATGACGGATGTCTAGATATTTATTCATTGAAAATTCAATTGGCTGAAAAATGTTTTCATTGTTATGAACAAATAACTTTCCGAATGTCTGGTATTCTTCATTGAAAATAAAACTGAAAAATGTTTATTTGAACGTCTAATGAACTTAGTTCACTAGTATATATATAATTTGAACTGGTAATGGAAATTACGGGAAAACAGCTGAACGGATTTTAATGAGTGATCCCTCATTTTCATGCCTGGCATCCAAAGTTTTTTTCGAAAAAATAGTAGTTTTCAGTGAAATGTCAATTTTCCTACATAATTTTCCTATTTTCCAAAATCCATCTGTGGTCAGTTTTGAGAACTAATTTTATTGAATCACGGCCGACTTGATTGAATTTCAGAACAAAACACACACTACAATAAACAATAGGCTATTACACGAAGGCCATGACCTGCAGGATTGCCGACATATTCAGAGCTCACAATTTGTTATTAAAAACTGATTCTGCAGTGTATAATTTTCTGAGTACAGCTGTGTATTGGATATTCAAATCTACGAAACTTGAGGTGGTTTGATGACATTATTACCATTAGAAATTAAATATTATTATAGTTAATATCATGATGCGTCTATTCTTCATTAATTGTACATAATATTGATGCTACAGTATATTGATGACATGAAAGTGAAACGTTTTGAGGTTATGTAAGTAAATGTAGAGAATATCTTAATTTAGATCTTCATTTCTATAATTTACTGAGTGACTGCTATATATAACTACAAAACTTAATTAAGATAATAATATTGTTATTAAAAATAAAATATTTTTATACTTATTAAACCAGTGAGGTTGGGTCTTTTTCATATACTTAATGGCGGTGTAGTGTAGATATTGATATGTGTCACTGTCTTCAGTATTGGCTCGAGAGAGCGCAAAAATTACAGTTCTTAAGGAAAGATAAAAAGGTATTACTGATAAAATAAGAGGCCTAGAAAATTTTGTAGTCTCCAGATCATTTCAGCAAGATCTCTTAGTAGGATAAAATGATTTTACGCTCTACATTTCAAGTTATACATGCAGCAGCTATACGAAAATGCTATTGTTCGAAAGCTTAGCAAACCTGACATTTTTTTTAACCTTTGCCTACAATCCACAATGATCTGAAATAGCTACTGCTATCGTCCTGACATTGATACTTGCATTTTCGCGTTGAAACTCAAAAACTGAAGTTGGATAGGTTCGAGAAAAAGTATTTGGCCTAAAAAAATCCATTAAGAGGGAGTATGTTTCATTATTGTGGAAGCAAATAACTATCAAAAAGACAAGTATTCTTCATTGAAAATAAATTTGAAAAATTTTTATTTGAACGTGTAATGAACTTAGTTTGCAGCAGCATTTGCTGCACAAGCCACTAGTACTCTATAAATTTCCTTATGAAGAACTCTTCACTATGCTATTTTTAATTGTAATATCACTATTTGCATTACTGTATGTTAATTACATACAAACATTCATGGCTTATACAGTATTTAAAAAAATTCAGTCTGAATAAGTACTTATTTCAATTTGATTTATTTCAAACAAAAAATATGTCAATTTAGATATTGAAGAGAGAGTTTTAAATAGTGTTAATTGCATTAGTAGACTATTCTCAGCGACATTCGTATCACATCTTTCTACTTATTAAAATTAATTTGTCTGGATACTTTTTTTAGATATATTTAACCGATTATTATATTATTATTATTATTATTATTATTATTAGCCGTAATTGGAGAACTAAGACAAAGACTATCAGTAGCCAAGCGAGTAGAGCAACAAGTTAGTAGTAGAAGATTCAATATTCCGAAATAAAGGACGATGAAACTAAGCAAAATTATCAGGTCGAAATTTCAAATAGGTTTGCCATATTAACAAGTTCCGACGAAGTTGAGGAAGAGTTAGATGTTAATAGCATGTGGGAAAATATCCGAGATAATATCAAAACTGCAGCTGAACAGAGCATAGGTTATTATGAAACTAAGAAAAAGAAACCGTGGTTTGATGAAGATTGTTGCATGGTAGTAGAAAGAAGGAAACAGGCAAAATTGAAATTCTTACAGGATCCAGTTGAGGCGAATGGAGAAAGTTACACAACACAGAACTGCAAGCATTGTATTATTCACCTGACATAATTAGGAACATTAAATACAGACGTTTGAGATGGGCAGGCCATGTAACACGTATGGGCCAATCCAGAAATGCATATAGAGTGTTAGTTGGGAGGTCGGAGGGAAAAAGACCTTTAGGGAGGCCGAGACGTAGATGGGAAGATATTATTAAAATGGATTTGAGGGAGGTGGGATATGATGATAGAGAATGGATTAATCTTGCTCAGGATAGGGACCAATGGCGGGCTTATGTGAGGGCGGTAATGAACCTCCGGGTTCCTTGAAACCAGTAAGTAAGTATTATTATTAGCCACCGATAATTGTAAATAATACTACTGTTCCATACAGCCAGACTGTGAAGAACCTTGGCATTTATATGGATTGTCATGTGGAATGGAATGAACAAGTGAATCACACTTCTAAAAAAATATTTTCTATTATTCACTCATTAAAGCGACTGAAGCACTTTCTTCCTGATAAATTAAAATTAATCCTTGTACAAACACTCGTGATGCCACACTTCGACTACTGCGATATTGTATTAAGTAACCTAAATGCAAATTTGAGCAGCAGGCTACAACGTGTGCATAATGCGTGCGTCCGTTACATTTGTAATATTCGTAAGTATGATCATGTTTTCCCGTCTTTTCAAAGTCTGTCTTGGATAAGGCTAAGTGATCGACGAGCCCTGCATTCTCTTATTTCAAATTCTGTGCACCGCTACCCCAATCAATTTGGCTTCTCGTTTTCAAAATTTATCCGCATATCATCAGCTAAGTACCAGGTCTCAACATAAGAATTTACTCATTATACCCTACCACAAGACATATTTATATCTTTCATCCTATACAGTTTCAGTTGCTAGAAATTGGAACTCGCTTCCGAGTGATGTAAGGGGTTGTTGGACAATAACTTCATTTAGGTCAAAATTGCATAAATTCTTACTTAACAGATTAATTATCTTAATATATAAAATTGAATGTGGGTATGTATGTATATATGTATGTATGTGTGTATGTTCTCTATACAAATCTACACGCTTTGACCAATATGTGCCAAAGTTTACACATTTAACCTTCATAACCAGGAGAAGAACATAGGCTACATTAAAATTGTGCAAATGGAAGTTAAATTAATTAAAATTATAAAAAAATAAAAATAAATAGATCAAATCTTCATGTATAATATTAAAATACAAAATCTTCTACAGTCAATTGTTCTTTTATTATTGTCTGTTGTATTCAACATCGACTTTTACGAGGCCTTGGAAATTTTAACACGAAATTAAATTACATTGTTGTTAAAGATCGCGAAGGCCAAAAACTAGATAATTCATGCAATAAGTATCTTTACGCAGTCCAGGACCGTATTATGAATTCCTTTATGCAGTTTTGTAGATAGTAAGCAAACAGTTTTATACAACTGAATTCTAGAATTCTTTGAAACCACAAGGATTGCTACCACATAATTTACTTAATATTGAATAACCAATAGTACTATTGCGAAATATTGACCCACCAAAATTATGCACGAATAAGAATTGGTGTGAAAAACTCATACGAAACGTAATAGACTTGGCAACATTAACTGCAAAAATAAAAGGAGATGTTTTTATTCCACGTATTGCTAGGATACTCATTCAATTTTAAGCAACTGCAATTTCAATGCCACTAGCATTTGTAATGGCCAGGGAACGGATTTAAAAAAAATATATGAAATATGTAAATATAAAGTTGCAGAGTTATTTTTAAAAATATGTTTTTGAATTAAATATATTTTATACAAAATATGGAATTAAATATGGACTTAAAATTATAAAAATGACTATGTACGTTAAATATTGGTACATTTTAATCAAACTAAACAAAAATATAATGGACGTACCTTATCTTCCAATTTTCAACAAAACACAATTTTTATTGTCTGTTACCATAACAATAGGTTACAAACATTTCTTTCAAGTGCTGAAAAGTTAATCTTCTTCTATTGTCTCTGAGGATAGATTTATACTGACTAAAAGAGCGTTCGACGTCACAAGAAGTAACTGGTACATAATTCAATTTCACAATGTCTGCTTATAAGTCCAAGTTAATCTTCACTGTTGATTCTGTGTACTCATCACAGCAACAACCTTTTGTATTCTTCATATCCAGGGTTTTTGAAATACAGTGTCCACCTTAGCTCTTACTGCATCTGCAAAAACCTCTACCACGATTCAGTTGTTCCACAGTACTATTTATAATTTCAAAACTTTCAGATAGTGAAAGGTGCCTATTTTAGACTTTTGAGCGTTTTTATGATGCATGAAAATGTATGCTGAATGTGAGCTAAGTCATTCTTCACACTTATGTCATAGGTAACTGTTTTCGCAGTATCAATTGAGACTGCATCTTCAAGAGAAGGCCAATGCAAGGAGAACATTGTTAATAGAGTCTATTTTCGGCATAATATTCAACTGCTTCTAGCCATGTACCCCATCTAGTTAAAATTGGCTTTGTCTGTCAATGTTTCAGGGTACATTTCTTTCAACACGTAACTCTACTGAACTTTGGAAATACTTTTTTCACTGATGAAATCAACAAAATCTACTTTAGTAATTGTCTCTGACCACTTCTAGGCTATACGATGAAATGCATTATTTAAGTAAATGAGTCAATTTAAATAAACAGATAATGCTTGTCCATTTTGACCATATAAGGGGCAGCATCGCTAATAAAGAATAACACATTATCGTACATAATACCCTTTGGCCACAGGATACCCTCTTCGTTGAACAGTTTAACTGTAGTTTTGTTATTGCACTTTTCTAGAACATCACAATGTAAAAGAATTCGTTCAGAATATTGTTCACTTAACAAACCGATAACTACATTACCAACAAGTCTACCTTCTTTGTCGGGAGTCTCATCAATGGAAACCCAAATTGAACTATCTTTAATTTCATCTCTTATCTTCTGTATTGTCTCATCGTAGATGGATGGAGCATACGTCTTCCTAAGTGTTGACTCATCCGGGATTGTATGTTGAGTATATTTTTCAATTCCCTGGACCTTATTCTTTAGTTTGTAGAGAGGAATATCAGCAGAGATGAGAGAACGGCACAGGTCGATGTTAAACTCAGATCTTACATTCGATGTTGTTGGTTGTGTTAAAAATAATTGTCTCTGCTTGGAATTTAGTTGTTTGTTGGCCTGATGTTTACTAGTTGTAATGTGTTGTTGCACCAGGAACTTTTGTGTAGATGATACTGCACACTGACACAAATTACAAAATAATATTTTATTGTCAGTTGATAAACCATCTTCTTTAAATTCTGAAATGTAACTTGTTAGTTTTGATTTTAAATTGACTGAATGACGTACTTTTGGCATATTTACCGTCTTTATAGTATGATTTACAAAACTGAACCTATGTGTACTCTGACTGGCATTTAACTGTTGAGCTGCACAACTGAAGTCTGTTAAAAATTTTAAATTAAATTAATACAGTTTTGTAACTTACTTTCCCATTGTTGAAGGACTGCTAATTTTCAAATAACTCTGATGTTAAAGGGATTACTGAACATGTGTTTAAATCTCTATTGTTGAAATGTATTTTTAAAAGTTAATGGAATTTTGTTTTGTTTTATTGTTAAACCTAATATAATATGGACTGTTTTATATGAAATATGGAAAATATATGAAATTAACGAAAATATGTACTAAACTCTAAAATATGGAAAAATATGGAAAATAAAAGTAGGATTTTTCAACCCTACACATTGTGAAACATAAAGATAATGCAAAATATAAATTATATTAGCTTTATAAGTAAATATGTATTTACATATAAATCCTTTCCCTGGTAATGGCCATATTAAAATGAAGCTCAAGGACAGTCGCTCAAAGTTGCAGACGTTAACTTAAAAACTGCATGTTTTTGACATCCTCAACTATATTTTATACAAAGAAGTGAAAAAGAAATTTACACATATCAATAATCAATTCAATGATACTTTTGTCATGTTGTTAATGTAGTATGGGAATGTACATAAATCTACTGAAAATAACACTGTATTAATTCTCAAAATACGTATTGTTGTTCGCGTCCGAAAATGTGTTGCTGCGAAATTATATCTGTATAATCACGTTGAAAATTTAGTATGTTAAGCGTTGCGGAAATAAAAATCTCTTAATTTCTAAAATACCGGTAGGCCTATACGTTTCTCAGAATATTAGTCTTTATGTTACAAAATTACTTATTGGGAGTTTATATTGTATTTGTATTCTGTGTATAAAATTAGAATTAATATAATATGTTCTGAATTTATGACATATAGTTTCAAGTTATATTAAAAAAAACTGGGTATGATATAAGTGGGTGTACAGCGGTGAAGAGGTAAACAATCTTCCAATATAAATTAAATTATATATGTATATATTGATTCGATGCAGAAACTGATCAGAAAGAGGAGAAGGAATTATATTTTCGTGGGGTTTTACTTTGTTTATAGTTTGATTTTTCTATTACTTTATTTGTATTTCTGGAGGTGTGGAAGAGAAGGCCTAATGGACTTAACTACACCAGAATCTATAATAATAATAAAACTGTAGCCGAAATTTTTCTGGTAATTTTCGATTTTCCAAAAATAATTGGTCCTAACATATATAATTAACCACCCTGAAGCCGAAAAGCTTTTTTGAAATTTTTGTTTGTCTGTCTGTCTGTCTATATGTTTGTTACCTTTTCACGCAATAATGGCTGAACGGATTTCGATGAAAAATGGAATATAAATTAAGTTCGTTGTAACTTAGATTTTAGGCTATATGGCATTCAAAATACATTATTTAAAAGGGGGGTTATAAGGGGACCTGAATTAAATAAATCGAAATATCTCGCTTATTATTGATTTTTGCGAAAAATGTTACATAACAAAAGTTTCTTTAAAAATCATTTGCGATAAGGTTTACTCTTTTAAAAATTTTGATAGAACTGATATTTAATGAGACAAATGAGTTTTAAAATTAAAATAACTGCCATCTAAGGCCGTGTAACGAAATAAGAAAAAATGACTTGGTCTATAAGGGGCCTTGGACAACAATAATCGAAAGCTATGAAAGACACCCTACAGAGAATGTTTCTGTGTTTGTATGAAGTAATATCGGAAGCTAAATTAATCGATTTGTATAATTAATTATTATTTCACCATTGGAAAGTGTAGTTTCTCTAGATGGACATAATACTATAATGTTATTACAGTAACTTCTGATATAATAACAATAAATATAATATAATATAATATAATATAATATAATATAATATAATAAAATATATAATATAATATATAATATAATATATAATATAATATATAATATAATATAATATATAATATAATATAATACTATATAATATAATATAATATAATTTAAGTTATTTGAAGGTTTCAGAACCATAGTGGGCCGAGCGCCATTTACTGAATACGTAGAAAACAACAAGGGTTAAAGTTAAGTTATTACCATAATTCAATGGAAACATATAGCAAGTAAAATAAAGTATACACATTAAATCTAAATGATGTCAATGTTCTTTAAACTATGGTTACATGTAATAACAATTAAGAAACATGTTAAAGGAATTGTCATTGCACCAAATGAGTGCTTCCTGGACCAAAATGATAGCATTTTAATTATTTAAATACAATTTAAATTAAGTAACATATTAAACGATTTATCCTTCTATCAAACACGAATGTTCCCTGGATCAAACTTCCTATTTTATTTATGTAATTACTTTATATTTATTTCTAACAGGTGCAGCGGAGCGCACGGGTAAGGCTAGTGAATGAATGAATGAATGAATGAATAAATATATATATATATATAAATTTAAAACAACAGGTTGTCAGGCACATGATGAGATGTTTTCTTTTCAGTGCCTGATTTACAACTGTTTTAAATTGAGTTAACCCTGGCAGGCATTTGGCTAAGGAGTTCATTAATTCATATAAGTGACGTTAAGTAAAGATTCATCTTTATGGGCGAGGAAAGCTTAGTAAAGACAATTTGTTTTGGTTGTGTATAGTTAGGTTTCCGAGATTTCCGAAAATCTAATAAACAATTTAATTAAAAATAGAAGCAGAAAGGAAAACCCGGGCAACGCCGAGTGCTTTCAGCTAGTTTATTAATATTTGTTACTTATATTGAAACTAACATCTGTCCAATCTTATTATTATCATTAATTTCTCTAAATACAATACAAAACCTCTAATGGCAAAATTTCAGTACATTAATATCCTTATTATATAAATATATTTTAGATTTATATTTTTCTCCCTGTAACATAGTTCTTGTAAACTTATATTAAATTAATTCTCATCATTTTACTAGCCATCTCAACTTATTCATTCATTCATTTATTTTATTCCATAGATCTTACATGAGCAATGAAGCTTTAAGATGTGGAACATGTCAACATTTTACAATATTACAATTACAATTTTTACAAAGTTTTATAGTTTTACAATTTAGTAATTTTCTAAAATTTTTACAATGTTGTACAATTTTTTTTTTTTTTTTTTTTTTTTTTTTTGGCGAGATGTAGTGAGATGAAATGAGGTCCGAGGATTCGCCAAAATATTACCCGGCATTTGCCTTTTCGGTGGGGAAACCTTTGTAAACCCAACCAGGTAATCAAATCGAAGGGGGTAATCAATCAAAGGTGTTGATGCCAAGGACTCGCCATAGACCAATAAATTAGCTCGTAAATTAAGTTATTACTTTTTCTTATAGGTTTATCTAAATTTAAACAAACATGTACTAGTCTTTGAACTTAACTGAAGAATATTGCTGGAGAATCTTTAAGTGTAGTGTAAATATTCGTAATTTAAATATGTATTGTATTAATTAAGGCTGGTTGAGTGGAAGAGGAGGCATTGTGGCCTTAACTCTGTCAGGGAAATAAAACATTCTATTCTATTATTACTATCCTACCATTAGATTTGTATAGAACATAAATGCTAAAATCTAAGGGTGCTTTTCATAGACATTTCGCAGAACGCGCTACGAGCGTACTAAGCTAGCCCCGGTTATCCACTGGTTACTTGTACAGGATTCAAATCATATCCTATCGCTAACAATGGTTTATGAATACGAAAAACGCTGATAATCCGCCGAAAGCCCGCGCTAAAAATGTCTATGAATACTGCCCTTAGATACTAAATTGATAACAGGAATCCAATACCAGAAAAACTCAGAGATTGAAAACTCACCCATTATGTTCTACACTTCCTGTTCACGTAAAGCCACTTACTTTCACCACTCACTAAGCCACATGTATATTAAATTTTAAATTATTAGAAATGAGAACGATTCAGCCACGCTGGCTATCTACTTCCGTCTCGTCGCACATGATCAATTCAACTGAAGCGGTATGCGAAGATCGGGACGAGCCGTGTACACGGAAAAGCTGAATATACCAACTTCGAAGTGAGCCGTGTACAAGGAAAAGGTAAAAATTACTAACCTTGAGTCGAGCCGTGTTGTCTACGTCTGATAATCCAATGGGGATTGTATCATCTGACCGAAATATCATTAGGCTAATCACCAGTTCCATAGACGTTAGGTGATCGGTGATCGCTAAATTCATACAGTATCGTTAAATTCCTGATTTAAATCACCAATGCGTACATCACAACCAGAAAATTAAATAAGAAAACAACTAGAATTAAAGATCACCAATCAATATGACTTTGCCAATAGATCAGTTTGAACATTAGTAAAGAAAAAAGTAAATAAACGTATGGTCAACCACTGTGGAGTAATGGTCAGTACGTCTGGCTATGAAACGAGCGGCCCGGGTTCAAATTCTGGTTGGGACAAATTACCTGGTTGACGTTTCTTCCGGGTTTTCCTTCAACCAATTGAAGCAGAATTGCTGGGTAATTTTCGGCGTTGGACCTCGGACTCATTTCGATATCATTAATTCACATACCATCATCATCATCATCATCATCATCATCATCATCATCATCATCATCCATACAATAGCTCGGGTTAAGTTCACGGTACGACGTGCTGTACTTATACAAGAGCGCGGCCGTTTAGCTACACAATCATTCACAGAATAGGAGTGGTAAGCATTAGAGATGAACAACAATCGAGAAAACAAGACTAACAGCGCCCGCAAAGCCAAAAACCCGCACGACAATGCTGTTTACGTCGCGTCGTTGACGTAAAGAATTTTTGTGAGTCTTTCGAGATGTCGAGATTGATCACTCCCGAAGTCCCGAACGTCAAGGAGCCTTGAATCGCTACAGCTGTTTATACCTGACCGAACTTTGATCTATTCTGAAAACTGTTATATATGTATAAACAATCAAGTAGCTTATTTGAAACATAATCTCTACCTTTCAGTGTATAATAATCCGTTCCCCAGTCTTTATTTAATTACTAGGCCCTTATTAAAAGGCTAGGAATTTTCTTTTCATATGTTTGAGATCAAGTGTGCAATCGCAAGTAAAAAGATATTAACGTTATGTTTTATATTTCTTAGAAATACAAATTTATTTGAGAATTGTTTTTTTTTCTATTTATATAAGAACCATAAGTAATATATAATAGAACCAGAACATTTTGATAACTAAGATACTGTTCTGTTTTATCTTTTTGTCTCATTTCAACATTTATAATGTTATTTATATCAATGGTTTATGTTAATCAAAGTTACGAAATGTTTCCACGCCGACCAAATGCTATTTCCAGAATGATGAGCGAGACTCGAAGCGCACGAGAATGACGAGACGAGACGAGACGAGACTCGAAAGACAAATGCAAAGAACACTGCGAGCGAGAGCGGCAGTTAGTTTTGTTCATCTCTAGTAAGCACAATATGTTCTCAGGTTGCAGTGTAAGCCTTCGGGTCTCTTCTCCGTACAACGATAAAAAAATAAAAATAAGCGTATATTTACTTGCTGGCTTTTGAGGAACCCGGAGGTTCATTACAGCCCTCACATAAGCCCGCCATTGGTCCCTATCCTGAGCAAGATTAATCCAGTCTCTATCATCATATCCCACCTCCCTCAAATCCATTTTAATATTATCTTTCCTTCTACCTCTCGGCTTACCCAAAGGTTTTTTTCCCTTCGGCCTCCCAACTAACACTCTATATGCATTTATGGATTCGCCCATACGTGCTATATGCCCTGCCCATCTCAAACGTCTGGATGTAATGATCCTAATTACACCAGGTAAAGAATACAATGCGTGCAGTTCTGTGTTGTGTAACTTTCTCCATTCTCCTGTAACTTCATCCCTCTTAGCCCCGAATATTTTCCTAAGCACCTTATTCTCAAACACCCTTAACCTAGGTTCCTCTTTCAAAGTGAGAGTCCAAGTTTCACAATCATATAGAACAACCGGTAATAAAACTGTTTTATAAATTCTAACTTTAAGACTTTTTGACAACAGACTGGATGATAAAAGCTTCTCAACCGAATAATAACAGGCATTTCCTATATTTATTCTGTGTCTAATTTCGTCCCGAGTATCATTTATATTTGTTACTGGTGCTCCCAGGTATTTGAATTGTTCCACCTCTTCAAAAGATAAATCTCCAATTTTTATATTTCCATTTCGTAGAATATTCTAGTCACGAGACATAAACATATACTTTGTCTTTTCGGGATTTACTTCCAAACCTATCTCGTTACTTGCTTCCAGTAAAATTCCTGTGCTTTCCCTAATCGGTTGTGGATTTTTTCCTAACATATTCATGTCATCCGCATAGACAAGCAGCTGATGTAACCGGTTCAATTCCAAACCCTCTCTGTTATCCTGCACTTTCCTAATGGCATACTCTTGAGCAAAGTTAAAAAGTAAAGGTAATAGTGCATCTCCTTGCTTTAGCCCACAGTGAATTGGAAACGCATCTGACAAAAACTGACCTATATTGAATCTGCTGTACGCTTGACGTGTAAATAAATAGGTAAATAAATAAATAAATAAATAAATAAATAAATAAATAAATAAATAAATAAATAAATAAATAAATAAATAAATAAATAAGCAAGTCAATACATAAATAAATGAACAAGTAAATAAATAACAAAACAATAAACTAAATAAATAATGTAAGTAACGCGTAGGAACGTATTGTATCTCTCATGCCTGGATTCCAGAGACAAGAAATAAGCCTATATTGACACAGTATCAAATTGCACCCCTTTCGGAGGCTGAGTCGTCAGATCTTCAGTCTATTATGCAGGCAGTTCGGGTTCGAATCTCTGTCACGTCTGGGATTTTTCACTGAATAATCCGTAGTGTCTCTCGTATTGGACAGAGTCGCAGTTGAGATTTTTTTTCGGGATTCTCCCGTTTCCCATGTTAGACATGTACATCGTTTCGTCAATATTTCTCCATTTCGTCATCATTTCATAGCATTTCCCAAATGCCGGCGCCGGCCGGCTTAGGAACGAGTGCGGTTGCCTGTTCGAAATCTGGATACTCAGTGAACCTCAGTGTAATCAGCCAGTGTGGGCGTGGGAATTAGCTTACAGTACCTTGGGGGCCAGCGCAATAGATATTGAAAAGTCGGAGTGTTGGTACAGTCTACTATATACAGTCGCGAAGCTTGAGGTGATTTTTTGCAAATCTCGTGATAAAGCGCTCCAAGCGGTTAGCAACTAGAAACAATAGACTGTCCACGGTCGACTTTGGACTGAATCGTATTTCCATCGAGTGCTAGCTCGTTGCGTATTTCACATTGATGCTTGTGAAATGTTCGTTATTGGTTATAATGAAAATGTTAATGGCTAAAATACAATAATTGGAATAATAATATTTTACTAGAGACGTAGAAAAATTAAGTTTGTTTTAATGAAATTTATTGATCACGTTTTATTTTCAATTCTGGTGGGATTATTATTGCTTAGGCCTACTTTTTTCAAAGGATATGTTTTTAATTATAGCTGTTAATTTTGTTGTTATTTTTATTTGTTACTTTATTAGAGACGTAGAAAAGTCTGTTACAATAAAATTTATTAATCACGTTTATTTCCAATTCTGGTGTGATTATTATTGCTTAACCTCAACTACGTAAGCCTACACTACAAGTACCGGTACAGTACATAAGTTAATCCATTAATTCATATTTCCATTATTATTGTTGTAAAGGGAAATGCAAATTAATATTTATTGGTTTCATAGTTCATTATCGCTATAATCTTGAATGAGTGAAGCGATTATAGTAAATTTCAGTTCGTTTTGCACAAACAAAAATAATATTAACCTATTTCTTGCAGGTATCTTCGAGTTTATGGCGGAATTTAATATACTTCATTAAAATAATAAATTAACTTTATGAATTTAATATTTCAATAATGGAAGGAAGGTGTTAATTTTTCCAAAAGAACACAACGAAAGTGTAACATATTTTGTCGGCTGCTAGGAGAGAGGTCTGCGATGATGAGGCGATAGTAGCGATCCTAGTGGTGGGCAACTATCCATGTTTGCATTTTTACTACATATTGAGCTTCGCGACTGTATATAGTAGACTGTGGTGTTGGGTTGTTGTGTCCCCCTACCGAAATTCAATTCAATTCAATTCAATTCAATTCAATTCAATTCAATTCAATTCAATTCAATTCAATTCAATCAAATTGCATGCAGCGAATAGGGATTACAAAGAATGGACACTGAGCGTATTTTCCTGTGTTTTGTTTCTCTGTGCGCCGGCGTTTAGTTCCACATTCAAGCGCTAGAGGTAGTGTAATCGAGCACACGCTAAGATAATAATTGAGAATAGAGTTGAGACACAGGATCCTAACATCGTCTACCTTATTGCATAATCCAGTAAGACTTCTCAGTGACAAGCTATAATACTTTTTATATTTTGTATATAATAAATTATGTTGTTTAATATTTATTTATTTATTTATTTATTTATTTATTTATTTATTTATTTATTTATTTATTTATTTATTTATTTGTCTAATGGCTAGTACATGATATTTACTATCATTGACTGAGCGAAAAACAAGAAATTGGTGAACAAAACTACGGATTAAGTAATTAAAAACATTCGGGCTCTGGCTTGCCAGTAGCGGTCGACTTCCTTGGAGGATTTCAGAGCAGCGCATTTTGCAAGATGTTGTCTATCCATGTCTTCCTGTTCATGGCTTGTCAGTGTATCTTTTCATTAATAGTCTTCCTCGTATGTAATCGTGAAAACTTTGTAACTAATTCAACAGTTCATAGCATAAATACACGTCAAAAAATGACTTTCATACTCCATCGGCAAGTCTATCTTGCTATCAAAGAGGAGTGCGTTATATGGCAGTAAAAATTTTTAATAGCCTCCCTATCGATATAAAAAATGAAACTCAAAACATACAATTATTTAGGGCCAAATTAAAGAAGTACCTAATTTCTCACGCCTTCTATTCTGTAGATGAATTCATGACATTCAATAACACTTCATGAAATTGATACTAAAACTTTGTGTTGTACTAGTAGACTATATTGTGAATCTCGTCTGTATATATTTCATCTAGACTGTGACTATAAATTAAGATTTTATAATAGTATTAAGTTTTTTGACTTGTTCCATATTCTAGTTGTAAGCATGTATGAAACCATGGAATGTTAATAAATAACAATACAATACAATGGCACAAAATGCAGGATGCTGATGGAAGGATGCCAAAACGATTGAGGTGTTTACCCAGGATGTCATGTTCAGTGTTAAGACGAAAGCTTACAACTGCCAGTCTTCTGGGTTCAGGAGGTATATCCTTCAGTAATTTCCTACGTTGTTGCGAAATGTTTATGTTCAATTCTTGTTGGTTATTATTTTTTTTGTAGTTGCTTGATATATTGTTTTGCTGAGCTAAATGACAAAGGTTTCCGTGAGTTTACCCATATTTTGAGATTGGCACCCTTCTTACCTAATGTGTCAGCCTGTTCATTCCCATGTAGATTACAATGTCCTGGGATCCATTGTAACACAACTGTTTTGCCATGTTCTTTTAAAGTTGCAAGTATTATTTGACAATTATTGATTTGTTCTGCGTAGGGGTGATCAGTTTTATTTATGGATTTTTGTGATTTTTATTTATGGGGTGCGACATAGACCTACCTCTACGTGGTGCACCCTGGACAACGATTTGCGGCAAAATGGTCTATAATAAGGCAAAGAAAATGAGAAAGCCAACCAATTGTCCTTTTAAGGATTACTCTGAACAACTTAAAATCCTTCAGTGGAAGGAATTATGTATCAAATTCGTTTAATATTTGTACAATATAATATAGGTATATGGTTTCTTTTGAAGAGGGGACATCACTTTATTTTTACTAACATTTTTAACATTAACCTGGCTATACTCGGGAACACTGTTACCCCTTCCATTACAGGAGTTTGGAGTTGCTAGTGCAATATGTAAACAAATCATTTTACTAGCTATAGGAGGAGAAAAAGTAGTGTATCCATTTATGTTACAGGAAATATAGTATTACGATTTTCAGTTTGGTCATTACTTTACAGTATTTTATCAAAAACAGTAGAATAGTAACAATTTTTTTGACAAACTCAAGTCTTCAGGCGATTATATATTATGTAATGTCTACTTTATTCAGCATATTACTAACCTAATTTATTCCTGAGAATTTTGTGAGCACTTCAAGAAACCCCAATTTCTTCAGCTAACATAATTAGGAACTTATTAACCTCCTGATCCTTTCTCTGGCATCTTCTGTCACCTTTGTTGGCCATCTTACACTTTTCTTCCTTTCTGTACACTCTGTTGCTCTAAATTTATCTACCAGATTAATGACATTCCTGGGAAAATATTCCGTAATGATATAATCAGGAAATTGTATGAAAAAAACTGTTGGGATTAATTTTGCCGACGGCGGGCTTCACATTCGGTTATATTGTAATTTCAGTTTCCATCATCGTCCTTCATGTACAAACAATAAAACAAAACTCTTGTTTAAATTATTGATTTGTTCCATATTATAGGGTACCAGTTTTATTTTCGGTAACTCTAATCTTTTTACTTGTCCATAGATAAATTCAGATGCTACACACCATACTTGTGTACCCTAAACTTCAATAATATAAATTTTCTTCTATAGAAAATGCAAATATTTCTGAAACACACTGTACTTGTCCTTTTATTTCACTCTAGCAACAACGATTTGTGTGACTGGTTAAGGACATTAGTGAAAGGGGTGGGATCAAATACATTTAAAACGCAGGTACAATAAAAATTGAAGTAAAAATAAAATGATGTCCCTGTAGTAGTTTTGTTTTTCAATTTTCAGCTCCATCAAATCATTACATATTTTAATTGTTGTTGGGGTCAATGTCTCAACTCTGATTATAAAGGAACTCTAGAGTCTACACATTACAGTTAATGACGGATTTATTATTTCATCTGTCCAGTTTATTTTATTTGAGTGCATAATGTTCCTAGATGTATTAATTATATCTGTTATATTTCCTCTGTGACGACTGCTAGCTTGTGTGATGCCAGTGCCAACTCCTGGGAGGAAGCAGAATCTTACGCTCAAACTGGCTTGAAGGTCACTGAATTCTGTCCTGCTACATCAAAGACACCGACGCGAAGTGTCCATACTGTATATTTATCTAGGCTATACTCTATTGCATGTCTTAGACGGGATTCATATCCACAGCGTGAAAACAGAACATTAACCCTTAATTTGGCAAAACTTCATTTCTCACACTAGTTTATTAAGCCTTGTCGGACTGTAAAGAAAACAACTATCGCGATGTCCATATTTTATATGTTGTACAACGGCAAGTATTAAGAGAAAAAGCGTTTGAGAACTGGAGCCAGAAAAAACATAAAGGCAAAGGCGTGCTCTTATACTTACTTACTGGCTTTTAAGGAACACGGAGGTTCATTGCCGCCCTCACATAAGCCCGCCATTGGTCCCTATCCTGAGCAAAATTAATCCATTGTCTATCATCATATCCCACCTCCCTCAAATACATTTTAATATTATCTTCCCATCTACGTTTCGGCCTCCCTAAAGGTGTTTTTCCCTCCGGCCTCCCAACTAATACTCTATATGCATTTATGGATTCGCCCATACGTACTACATGCCCTGCCCATCTCAAACGTCTGGATTTAATGTTCCTAATTATGTCAGCTGAAAAATAGAATGCGTGCAGTTCTGTGTTGTGTAACTTTCTCCATTCTCCTGTAACTTCATCCCTCTTAGCCCCAAATATTTTCCTAAGCACCTCATTCTCAAACACCCTTAATCTCTGTTCCTCTCTCAAAGTGAGAGTCCAAGTGTCACAACCATACAGAACAACCGGTAATATAACTGTTTTATAAATTCTAACTTTCAGATTTTTCTACAGCAGACTGGATGATAAAAGTTTCTCAACCGAATAATAACAGGCATTTGCCATATTTATTCTGTGTTTAATTTCCTCCCGAGTATAATTTATATTTGTTACTGTTGCTCCCAGATATTTGAACTTCTCCACCTCTTCAAAAGATAAATTTCCAATTTTTATATTTCCATTTCGTACAATATTCTGGTCACGAGACATAATCATATACTTTGTCTTTTCGGGATTTACTTCCAAACATATCTCTTTACTTGCTTCCAGTAAAATTCCCGTGTTTTCCCCAATCGTTTGTGGATTTTCTCCTGACATATTCAAGTCATCCTCATAGACAAGCAGCTGATGTAACCCGTTCAATTCCAAACCGTCTCTGTTATTCTGGATTTTCCTAATGGCATACTATAGAGCAAAGTTAAAAAGTAAAGGTGATAGTGCATCTCCTTGCTTTAGCCCACAGTGAATTGGAAACGAATCTGACAGAAACTGACCTATACGAACTCTGCTGTACGTTTCATTGCGTGCTCTTATACCAACAATATACCCCGGCCAATAAGTGGATCCGGAATCACAAGGGTCTCTCCTGTAGTGCAGAGCTGGGCATCGGGAGCGGAACTAGTCTCTAAACGGGGACGCTTAATATTAATCCGTGACTAAATCAACGCTGCGCGGTGTTCGGCGAGGAAGAAAGGTGATGAAGAGAAATCATATACTTCCCGTTAGAGAGTAGATTCCGCTCTTGCTGCCCAGCTCTGCTGTAGTGAGTGGAGGGAATAAATCAAGATGAATGCTAACGTATCAGCTTTGGTAGTGTACCTGGCAGGTCTTCGGCCAGTAACCTCTGTCGACGTTGCGACAGGGATGTTGAAACTCTTGCCCATGTCCTGGGGTCTGTCCAAACGGTGAACTTCTACGACATACGCGGCATCATACAGTAAGATCTACAGGGACATCATTTTATTTTTACTTCAATTTTTATTGTACCTGCGTTTCTAAATGTACTTGACTCCCATCCCTTTCAATAATGTCCTTGCTAACGTCAGTCACAAAACTTACGGCCGCTGTTGCTAGCAGTGAAATAAACAGTACAGAGTACAGTGTGTTTCAGAAATATGTTGCATTTTCTATAGAAGAAAAAGCTTATATTATTGAAGTTTATTTTCACACAAGTATTGTGTGTAGCATCTGAATTTATCTATGTGGACAAGTGAAGATTAGAGTTACCGAAAGTACGGTACCCTATAATATGGTGCGGTACTTAACAGCATTATTTAAAGAAGAGTTTTGTTTTATTGTTTGTAGGTATAAAGGACGATGATGGAAACTGCAATTACAATATAACCGAATGTGAACAACAGTTTTTTTTTTTCACAATTTCCTGATTATATCATTACGGAATATTTTCGTAGAAATATCATTAATCTGGTAGATAAATTTAGAGCAACAGAGTGTACAGAAAGGAAGAAAAGTGTAAGATGGCCAACAAAGGTGACAGAAGATGCTAGAGAAAGGATGCAGCGAGGTCGTAATAAGTCGGTCAAGAAGTTAGCTGTAGAAATTGGGGTTTCTTACGGAAGTGCTCACAAAATTCTCAGGAATAAATTAGGTTAGTAATATGCTGAATAAAGTAGACATTACATAATGTACATAACCGCCTGAAGACTTGAGTTTGTGAAAAAAAGTTGTTACTATTCTACTGTTTTTTGATAAAATATTGTAAAGTAATGACCAAACTGAAAATCGTAATATTATATTTCCCTGTAACATAAATGGATACACTACTTTTCTCTCCTCCTATAGCTAGTAAAATGATTTGTTTACATATTGCACTAGCAACTCCAAACTCTTGTAATAGAGGGGGGGTAACAGTGTTTCTGAGTATAGCCAGGTTAATGTTAAAAATGTTAGTAAAAATAAAGTGATGTCCCTGTATAATAGCAACTGCCTTAAGGAACAAAGGTTATTCAGTATATGAAGAAGTACACGGCATATCCAGTGAGGGCAGTAATCGAAGAATTGACATCATTGCATTTAAACCTCCCTCTCTTGAAGGTTACATCATAGACCCTACTGTGAGATTCGAATCGCACGAACACCAGCCAGAAGAAGTACACGAGGAAAAGAGGAATATATATGAACCTTCCATCAGTTTTTATAAGGACAAATACCATCTGGAATCCATCGTCATTACGGGACTAATGATAGGAGCCCGTGGGACCATATCCCGGTTCCTAGTCGACTTCTGTAAATCTTTTGGCCTGCATAAAAATATTTTAAGAGATCTAACAATTGCAGCACTCAAAGGCTCAATAGCTATTTTCAGGCATCATACATATGGACCATGACTAATTCGCATCTCCTTGACGTTACTTCGTTTAACATCATATGTTTCAATATAATTCAAATTGTTATTTTCACTCTAACAACAATGTATCACTAAGCCTCAAGGCATTTACTCTATTGTATCACGGTACTCTTTGTCGATGGCAACCTGTAGTGGTTACAGGAAGAAATAAAACAAAATAAAATATTGTGAAACTTTAATTTTCCTACCAATTTTTTTCTATTGTTGTATTAAAATTATAGCATATAGCCTATTAACCTCTTCTATCCTATAGGATAATTTGTCAATTTAAGGGTTCCTTACCGATCTCAACCATCGATGATAAAATAAACGACTTAATTAAATTTTATACTTGCAGTACGTTTTGTTTTGTGTCTAAATTTATGGCAGATCTACTGTATTTTTAAGAGACTACTTTTTCGCTACGATTCTTTATAATTACGTGTATATTTCTAAAGAGTAGTAACTGATATCTTAGTAGCTTTATAGTTTTAAGAATCAACATGCAGATTGTATGTCACTTATACCGCTATTAATCTGAAGTCGCGAAGGTTTTGCAAAACCACTTAGCTTGACGTCTAGTTGCCTTGGGAACAACAAGTAGTTTCGATTTAGCTCAGACACAGACTGCGAACAAAACTGAAGTACTTCTGCTGGAGACAGAACGCTGCTTCTCTCAATATAAGGAGACTGTATGAATTGATCCAGTACTTGACCTTTAAAGTTACAAAATTATTTAAAAAGCTGTACGAACCTGTGCTAGCTCTCGTTTACAACAGCACGATATATTCGCTGAGGAGAAAATGCTTTTCAATCAGCTTACGACTTCCATAAAAAATCTTCTCTAATACGATTTTGATTAGCCTAAATTATGGAATGAAATTGTCGTTTGTTAATTCTTTATTTAGTCAATAATAAAAGAAAAATAGATAATACTTCTACTCCGAATTATCTGTTATCGCGCTTTCAATTTCTTACAACTCTTCGAAACCGACATCAAGCACTTCTTTCTATCCCTCATCATAGAACGTCTTTATACTCATCTTCCTATACTGTATAAATACCTCGCCTCTGGAATTCGTTACCTAATGACGTCAGGGACTGCCGGACTTTATCACAATTCAAAATTAAATTGCAAAAATTTTGTCTTAGTTAATGGTTTTAGGTATTGCTAGAAATATTGATTTGTGTTTTTTTTTTTTTAATCTAGCTTTTATTGCAAGTTTCTTGTTTATGTTAGTTAATTAGTTAGGATACAATTAAAGTTTGTGTGACTGCAACCTGTGTGTATTTTTGTGTAGCTTTACTTTGTTTATAGTGTTCTTTTTCTCTGTCTCTTTATTCCTTGTGTAGCTTTACTTTGTATATAATGTATTTTTTTTTCTGTTTATTTCTATTATTGTATTTGTATTCCTGGTGTTGTGGAAGAGAAGGCCTGATGGCCTTAACTACACCAGAATAAATAAATAAATAAATAAATAAATAAATAAATAAATAAATAAATAAATAAATAAATAAATAAATAAGTAGATAGATAGATAGATAGATCGGTAGGTAGGTAGGTAGGTAGATAGTAGATAGATAGATAGATAGATAGATAGATAGATAGATAGATAGATAGATAGATAGATAGATAGATAGATAGGTATAGGTAGATGGATGGATAGGATGATAGATAGATGGATGGATGATAGATAGATAGATGATAGATGGATGGATGGATAGATGATAGATGGATGGATGGATGGATAGATGGATGGATGGATGATAGATAGATAGATAGATGGATGGATGGATGGATGGATGGATGGATGGATGGATGGATAGATAGATAGATGGATGGATGGATGACAGACAGACAGATAGATGGTATAGATAGATAGATAGATAGATAGATAGATAGATAGATAGATAGATAGATAGATAGATAGACAGATAGACAGACAGACAGACAGACAGACAGACAGACAGACAGACAGACAGACAGACAGACAGACAGACAGACAGACAGACAGACAGACAGACAGACAGACAGACAGACAGACAGACAGATAGATAGATAGATAGATAGATAGATAGATAGATAGATAGATAGATAGATAGATAGATAGATAGATAGATAGATAGATAGATAGAGGTCCCACGCCTAGCATCGTAGTTTACGATAAGATTATGCCTGGACTCGCGTTATGAAATACGCGCTGGTTCGAGACCTCAAGGGGAAGGAATTTTTCTCGTGAGATTTCGGCCAGTCTATGGGACCGGTGCCCACCCAGCATCGTTGGGGAGCTGGAATAAGTAGTGGAATCCGGTTTGAAAAACCCGGTGTCAGGCGATTTCGGTCCGCAGTCAGTTTTATACGTCATTTGCGTCCCTATATTTTTTTGGGTCATAGTCAGTTGCGTCCCTACACTTCCATATTACAGACTTAGGACTGATTGTAACATCACCAATTTAAAAGTTACAGGTAGGTTGAAAATGTTGTGGTATCTTCACCATACGATGTTGGTAATATCATTTTCACCACAAAATTTATTAAAATTCTTGAGATGTAATTTCACAATAAAACTACAATCGTATTGGTTGAAACCTAAATCACAGATTCTGGATGAAATACAATCTTTTTAATATGACCTTGCTGCAAATCAATCGTGTTTTTACGAATAAAAGCTTCTTTCTGCCTCCTTGCCTGTTTAAAGTATATACACTGTAGGCTATTTCAAAGACTCCGGCCGAAGGTGAAGTATATATTTAAAAACCCCGGACGCAACTGACATGTTAATTTCTCATCAAAATATTTACGGGGACGCAACTGACACCTTCCCCAAAAACCCAGCCCGACTGGGGGATCATTGTGATCTCTATTCTGGTTTGATGATTGTTTACTTTGTGAGGCCATCATTCGGCTGGATTATTTACATGTAACAGATAATGGGTAACAATGTCAACTGCATTTGGCTTTCCGTGCCACATATCGGAATAGGTTAGTTAGGACTTTAATTTTAGTAATTTTATTTATTTCTATTATTTCAATATATTTCAGTGATTAATAAAAATTGGAATTATTATTATTTACTTACTTACTGGCTTTTAAGGAACCCGGAGGTTCATTGCCGCCCTCACATAAGCCCGCCATTGGTCCCTATCCTGAGCAAGATTAATCCAGTCTCTATCATCATATCCCACCTCCCTCAAATCCATTTTAATATTATCTTCCCATCTACTCTCGGCCTCCCCAAAGATCTCTTTTCTCCGGCCTCCCAACTAACACTCCATGTGCATTTCTGGATTCGCCTATACGTACTACATACCCTGCCCATCTCAAATGTCTGGATTTAATGTTCCTAATTATGTCAGGTGAAGAATACAATGCGTGCAGTTCTGTGTTGTGTAACTTTCTCCATTCTCCTGTAACTTCATTCCTCTTAGCCCCAAATATTTTCCTAAGCACCTTATTCTCAAACACCCTTAACCTATGTTCCTCTCTCAACGTGAGAGTCCAAGTTTCACAACCATGAAGAACAACCGATAATATAACTGTTTTGTAAATTCTAACTTTCAGATATTTTTATAGCAGACTGGATGATAAAAGCTTCGGAATTATTATTATTATTATTATTATTATTATTATTATTATTATTATTATTATTATTATTATTATTATTATTCACAGTTTTTGCCCAACGGCATATCTTTCAAAGCAAACCCAGATTAAATTCCCCAATGTTCCATCTTTTCCGCCATAGTCTTAGTCTCAGCATAGCATCTATATATCTTAATGTCGTTTATCATCTGATATTTTCTTCTGTCCCGAACTTCTTCCCCATTTACCACTCCTTGCAGTGCATCCTTCAGTAGGCAGTTTTTTCTTTGCCAGTAACCCAGCCAATTTCCTTTTCTCTTTCTGATCATTTTTAGCACTATTCTTTCTTGATTCACTCTTTCTAGTACAGTTTTACTTCTTATTTTGTCTCTCCATTTGACACGTTTCATTCTTCTCCATATCCACATTCCAAATGCTTCTAGTTATTTCTCTTCACTTTTCATAATGTTCATGTTTCTACTCCAAATACATCACACTCCACTACATTAGTCATTTTCTTAATTCTTTCTCCAGAGATCCGTAGAAGATGCTCCTTTTTCTATTAAAAGCTTCCTTTGCCATTGATATACTCTGTTGACTTCCTGGCAGCAGCTCATGTTACTACCTATAATAGAGCCCAAGTAATTCATTGTAAGTTGTTTATCGAATATCCTGTACTGAACTGTCATTTGCTCGGCTGTAGACCTATGGACAGGAGCTTGAACTCAGCTGACATGTACGTCTGTGCGTTCAAACATGGTAACCCCCCTCCCCTTGCGTACGCCCCTGACACAGATTCCACCATCGGTTCAAATAGGTATCACCAGAAAAGTAGCCTACTCTGTTGGTCTCGTTGTTTGGCTCAGTTGTGTAGAGTAGCCAGATGAAACAGGCCCAACACAGTAGATTAGACGATCCCTCTAGTCGTACATACTGAATCTTGCCTGATGATGGAATCTGAGGCCTATGTATTTCCGCAACGTTGAAAATTTTAAGTTTCAGCATATGATAGAATACCCGAAAGTCTATGTCTTATCACCAGACAGAGTATGCGGGATGACTTAAGAAAAAGTGAAGTTGTTTCGTATCGGAGTATATGGCACGTGCCGCGTCGTCCGTCTTTTGTGTACCTGGCGAGTATAGGTACGAGTTGAATAGTGTAGTGCTGATCCATTCATAATGTGGAAGTCAAAACGTTAAATTCGCTTAGAGATACGAAATGCAATTAAGAAGTATGAGAGTGACATTTTATGTATTAATGAAGACAATATCGTGTGTAATGTATGTAAAATTGAAATAAAACCAGAAGAACTCAGGCTATAGAGAAACATTGCAACAGTACATCGCACAGGAAATGCTTTGAAATGAAATCTGAGGAACCGTCATCATCATCATCATCATCATCATCATCATTTAGTTGTGCGGGGCTAAACGAAGCGTGCAACATGATGCTCAGTGCAAATATTCCTCTAAAGAAATTGAGTGATCCCCATTTTAGAGTTTTTCTTCAGAAATTCTCTCGATACAAAAACTGTTTAAGCGATAGGCGAAGACGATTCAGCTTCGACAACTTACGAGAATATATCTTCGTTATGCAACGCCGGTAATTGCATCAATGATGACGAGGACTGAACTTGGAAGGTATGTGTTACACTACTAAAGTACGTTACTTTTCTTTTCCTTCTGACTGTACGGAGATACAGTAGCATGTTGACGTCGTCTGTTTACGTTTAAAACCTGTTGATCCAATGGTCTGAAGGAAAAAAATGTAACATATAGTAAATGTGTACCTACATTCAACGATAAGTCATCCCGCATCCACTGTCTACTTATCACATTCACCGCGAAAGCCTAAAAATATATATGTGAATGAGGGTTTTACTTATAAAATTCTAAAAGTAAAAAGAAAAATTCTTATCAACAAATAAATTGAACGCAATTGCTATTGTGAGTACCACTACTGAATCTGCTCTCTTTTTCATGAATTACTGCAAGGAAGAACCAGTATTTAAGTCGAGATCATAATCTGTTTATTACTTATAAATTTATTCTATAACTCATCAACTTGGAGACAGGTCTGCTATGGACTTGACATTCCGAGATTCAGTCCGAAAGGAACAGAGATTTCGTCCTTCCCACCACATCCAGAATGACTACTGGGGCCTCGGAACCTCATATCTAATGAATTCTGGGAACCAGTTCCCCGGGGACAAGTGGCTTGAGTGTGAAGTTGACCGTTCACCTACATTCAGGAAAGAGTGCCACTCGTACACGCAAACATGGCGAAAAACTTTATCCTCAAATAAACGAAAACGTAATATGATTGTGTCTTTTGCTGTGGACAGGGTTGGGCGAGTAAATTACCTGTACGTATTTTACGTGTAATTTACATGTAAAATACGTAATGTAGAAAAATGTTTTATACGCGGATTAATAAACTAACATTTATTGATTTTGATAATCCAAACATCAATTACTTCATTCCTTTTAGGTCCTGATAAGGAAATGTCTGTTGCAGCAGAAAAATATATAAAAATTTTTTGTGATTTTATACTACAGTTTTTACAAAGATTACAACTAGACAGTGGATGCGGGATGACTTATCGTTGAATGTAGGTGCACATTTACTATATGTTACATTTTTTTTTTTCATTTAGACATTGGCTCAACAGGTTTTAAACGTAAACAGACAACGTCAACATGCTACTGTATATCCGTACAGTCAGAAGGAAAAGAAAAATAACGTACTGTAGTACATACCTTGCAAGTTCAGTCCTCGTCATCATTGATGCAATTACCAGCGTTGCACGATATATTCTCGTACGTTGTCGAAGCTGAATCGTCTTCGCCTATCGCTTAAACAGTTTTTGTATCGAGAGAATTTCTGAAGAAAAACTCTAAAATGGGGATCACTCAATTTCTTTAGAGGAATATTTGCACTGAGCATCATGTTGCACGTGTCGTTTAGACCCGCACAACTAAATGATGATGATGATGATGATGATGGTTTCTCAGATATCTTTTCAACGCATTTCCTGTGCGATTGTTGCAAATGTTTCTCTATAGCCTGAGTTGTTCTGGTTTTGATTTCAATTTTACATACATTACACACGATATTGTCTTCGTTAATACATAAAATGTCACTCTGATGCTTGTTAATTGCATTTCGTATCTCTAAGCGAATTTAACGTTTTGAATTCGACATTATGAATGGATCAGGACAACATATTCAATGCGTACTAAATACGTGAGCAGGATAACATAACTGCACACATTGCGTTGCGATGTGGATCGAGGTTAATTTGTTTTGTACGCTGCTGTACTCGCCAGGTACACAAAAGACGGACGGAGCGGCACGTGCCATATACTCTGATACGAAACAAATTCACTTTTCCTTAAGTCATCCCGCATCCACTGTCTAATTATAACATTTTGTTCATATTTACTTTCATTCACTGCAATATTTAGAAAAAAAAAAAAAAAAGAAGCTATGCTTTGCTTACTTTCAGTTTGTTTGTTGGAGAAACAGCATAACATCCTAACTAATTAATTTTTGGGGGACTTTATATATATACATATTATAAAACACGACTAATAATAAATAAACCTAGCATTAAGCAACTAATATCAATTGTTAAATAGATTTTGACAATTAAAATAAAATTTAATTTATTAAATTAATTTTAAATTATAAGTCAAAGTGGATACAACATGTCAATAGAATGCCCCGCAATAGATATCCTGGATTACTAAAAAATTAGACACCGTCGAGTAAAGAAAACCTGGAAGACCAATGAAGAAACTTCTCGATCTCTAATAAAGGACCAGACCGGGCCAATCTGTCGCCCAACTCCTTGGAAACTACATGATGATGATGATGATGATGATGATGATGATTATTATTATTATTATTATTATTATTATTATTATTATTATTATTATTATTATTATTATACTATGTTCACAAAATTGGAAACTTTAATATTATGTCCTCGAGTAGAAAGTCCTGCAAAGCAGAAATATATATAAAAAGTTTGTCTATTTTGAGAAAAATTATTTTTAGACCTTTTTTATTCACCTACAAATTTACAGATACGAGGTATCCCTTCTTAGTCACCGATTATCTGAAAGAGCTTCATTACTAACCCTGTAATGCACTGATCATTCATTATGGATACTTGCTATGTAACAAGTAATTATTGTTTCATGAGTGCAGTACAGGTTACAGGTCGTATATTTCAACTTCAGCTGTAATAAATGTATCTAGAACATTGTGCATTGTACTCACGAATTATAGGTATTATCAAATATGTTACGTTATTATTCATGTTTAGATGGAATCAAAGAGAATGTTGTATAACAGTAATATTATTTAATACTAACAATGATCATGTGAACACAAATGAGTTTACATCAATAGTTTTTCATTCTCCAAATGTTGAATAACAGAATATAAGTATAATTTTAAAGAATTTCCTTACTGTTTCGCTGTTTATTATTTTATACGTCCTGTTCTCTCTATTTTCTCATTAATATTGATTAAGAACTTGATCTCTGGGCATTACATTTTCAATTGTTTCCACTTCCATAATTAGGCAATTACTGATAATACGAAATTATGTTGTATGCAATTAACTATAGAGATTGCTTAGCTTTATATTGTTGCAAAAACGTAGAACAACGTTTAAAATCGTATAAAATCTTATAGGGGTACTGGAATATTATAAAACACACATTTGACTGTAAAAACGTGGTTCCAAAAAGTTGTATATAAAGAGTTTCTAAATTACGCTTCGTGTTTTATTTTATTCTCAACATTTATTTTCAATTACAAAATACCCTAATAACTAATTTGAGTTATACTCCAAATACGGAGTGTCTCAAATTGATGTATACACTCTTTGAAATACTATTTCACAGCAAAGAAATGCGATAGAAATACAATTTTTGCAGTTTATGATTCAGAAGGCAGAATTCATCGTTCATCTGTTTATAAACAAACATGACGGTGCAATTATAGTTCGATGGACATAAGTGGATACTGAAATGTTATTGGAAAGTGGAGAATATTGTTGAGGTTCAACGACGTTGGAGCGTACAATTTGGAACACAAACACCAACAAAGTTAACTATCACAAGAATCCGAGAAAAGTTTAACTCGACGGAACGGTGCAAGATGTGTTGAAATGGCGGTGTGGAAGAAAGAGAAACTCCAACGAAGTGTTGATGCAGTCATGCAGACTTTTGCACAATCTCCAAAGAAGTCAATGAGGCAATGTTCTCGTGAGATTGGTATCAGCAAATCCAGTGTTCATCGGATTTTGTGAGGTAAAAAATGGAAGCCTTACATTCCGAGACTTGTCCACGCACTAAATGAGGACGACCCAGATAGGCGACTGGAATTTTGTGAGTGGTTCTTGAACATATGTGATGAAATGGAAGATTTTCAAGACTTAATTATTTGGTCAGATGAAGCCATATTTAAACTTAATGACGCAATTAACCTGCACAATTGTGTACTGGGCTAACGAAAACCCACACATCTTTCAAGAAAAGGCCGTCAATCTTCCAGGAGTAACAGTATGGTGTGGTCTGTCTTCCAGAGGAATAATTGGGTCGTACATCTTCGAAGGGACTGTCACGGGTGAGAAATACCTGCAAATGTTGAAACCACGATTCCATGCCTTAATGACCTCTTTGGGAATGAAAATCTGTTTTACTTTCAACAAGACGGGGCTCCAGCTCACTTTAATGTCAATGTGAGGAATTTTCTCGATCGCACACTCAATCACAGATGCATAGGACGAAGAGGAAGTGCTGCGGAGTTTCCGCTTCGATCTCCGGATTTAAACCCTCCAGACTTCTACATATGGAGAACTCTAAAGGACACAGTTTACACCATAAAACCACAAAAAATTGAAGGAATTGAGAGTTCAGATCGAACATGCCTGTAATGATATTCCATTAACAACAATCCAGTTGGTATGTCGCTCTGTTGTACGTCGTTGTTGGGAATGTACAATGACGGAAGGGGGCGATTTTGTACATGTACAGGCTTAAGGAATACAAAACTGCAAAAATCATATTTCTGTCTAATTTGGTTGTTGATAAATAGTATTTCAAAATGTGTATACATCAATTTGGGACACTCTGTAGATCTGTAACAGTTAAGTTATGATATTATTATAGATGCTAAACAAATGAAAGTGCTTCCTACATTGGTAGGAAAAGAAAAATAAATTGGCTGGGTCACTGGCTAGGAAGAAACTGCCTACTGAAAGATTTACTGAAAGGAACGGTGAATGGGAGAAGAGTTCGGAGGAGAAGATATAAGATGTTAGACAATTGTAAGATATATGGATCATATGCGGAGACTGAAAGGAAGGCGTAAAATAGGAAAGATTGGTGATTACCGGGTTTGCAGTGAAAGACCTGTCCTTGGGTAGAAAACTATTAATACAATATGAATGAATGAATGAATGAATGATTTTTTCAAATATGAAACCATATTTAGAAAGCTTGACATTTGTACAAGTAGAATATACATTATAAATAGGATGGCTTGGTACATCTTTAATATTATAGAATCTACTTGTTCTTAATGGGACATAGACATACATCTTTGCAGTATTAACTGTAAATCATAAATAATGCTAATGAACTGTATTGGATTTAGAGTCTGAGTGAAATTAAGGTGATATTGCTGGCGAAATGAGTCCACGATCCCGCACGTAAGTTACCCGAAAAAAAACTCAACCAGGTAACTTGTCCCAACAAGGATTTGAATCCGGGCCCACTTGTTTCGCAGTCAGACGTGCTAATTGTTACTCTACAGCGGTGGACGAAATGAAATAAAATTAAATTAAAAGGAAGCTAAGCTAAATGTTAATTAATCCTTCCTCGAAGAACATCAGTAATATCTACATTAAGCTCGAATAGGATAATTTCATTTTGTTGAGAGTTTGTCCGATAAGCAAGCTACAATAAGATAAGAAAATAATAATTAATAAATTGTAATATTATTACAAATAACAGATAAGCATTGACGGCCCATTCAAACTTTATCTTATCGAATAGGATAGGTTGCAACAATGTTATGTAAAAATCCCTAAATGTAAGCAACACAAGAAAATCTCGAGGGATGATATTGCCTAAAACTAGATGCATTAAAGAACGTATGTTTCAGTCTAAGCTGAACGAACCTAAAAGTACGAAGTCTAGTGATAAACATGAAGTATATATAAAATTGTGTAACGGTACAAGTTAATAATACAATATTGTCCTGTGCTGTCCCAGCGAGGACCACACCATGAGGAAGGATAATAATGTGAGAGTCTAGCAGTGGTGAGATAATTACATAAGGATAACGAGCATTCTGCGAAAATTACATGAAAATTCAACAGCAATAAAAATAATAAGAAGTCACAAATATTGCAATGAAGGAACTCATGACGTCACTTTGCAATATTATACAAACCCGTGTATATTTCTAACTTCTGAGTATAAAATGTTTACATTCTTGTCTTTATAAAAATCGACCAGAGAGATTTAACAAATAAGGATCGTGAACTATTTGTGGCGTTCCCTTTGACTCATAACCCTTTATCAAGCAAATTCCGCTGTTTATACGTGTGCGTGTTTGTATTTATGCCAACACATTCCAACGAAAAGTATGCTCTTAGCTTTGAAGCCTGAGGTATTTCATTTAACCTGTTTACCTCTAATGTTCAACAACATAGGCTAGATAAAACGTTTTTGTCTCCTTGCGATATTTCTTCCGTATTTATAATGGAATTCGTTCAAGGAAAGAGGAGATATGAAATACCCAGGTTCGTGTCCAGCAAGTAGCATCACTATGGAACGGATTTCTGGGTGCTAAAAGATAAATTTAGGACTTCGAAAAATCCAATTTAATATTTTTAGGAGTTTACAATAGGCCTATTTCATTTTAGGTGGAATTTATATACAAAGAACTGGTGCTGACAATGAATGTTACTGAACCGAATATTCAAATTCCATCAGTGAAAGAGACTGATTGCTGATTGGTCAGTTTCATTTCGCATTGCGGTGGTGCATTGATGCGAAAATTTGGAAACTCTCGCCTAACCTGAACAACCAAACACCCCTTTTATGCTAGAATGGACTTTTCCAAAGAAACTTAGGTTTCAGGAAATGAAGTATGTATGTATTTATTTACACTGCAGATGGGCAAAAGAACCCAGTATGCAGTGGTATAAACAATATTAAAAGTACAAGTTAAAATGATAAGCAATACACAATAAAATTTAAATACATAATACAATTTACAACACATATACAATTTTATACACAATGCAATAAGAATACACAATACAATTTAACACAATAATAGATAAAACATAAAATAAAACACCTAATTTTACAAAAACCTACATAATTATTATAGGTCCTACATAAAATTCAATAGTCTTTCACTTTAACTCATCTCTTTCCCTTTAGTGGCACTATGACGCATTTCACTGACACTTTAGCACAATTTCACTGACACTCTGTAACATATTTCACTGACACTATAGAACACATTTCATTGACGCTTTATAAATTATCACTGATCGGAACTGTTCACTGCACTGTAAAACCATAACTTCACTGACTCATAACCCTTTATACAACAGTTCAAATAAGTCAAATAATTGCATTCTTATGCATTTATGGCAGAACTACATTTAAACTAAACATTTCTAGCCTAAGGCCCTTCTTTAACCTATTTTTAAATAATGTTCAATTCAAACCAAGGCTAGATAAAACTTTTTGTCAGGCTAGATAAATACATGTCACCTTAAAAATTAAATGTTGAATGTCACCTTAATTATAATTTTCAGGTTTTATACACAACTCTTTAAATTATTCTTGAATCTCCTTAAGATAAGGACAGCCCTTCAAAAACCAATGTAATATTTTTAGGTCATTTACAATCATTTATAGTTCTATTTAAAAATGAGAATTTACCTACATCCAAAGAACTGTTTCTGACATTTGATTTTAAAATCATGAATATTCCTACCAACAGTAAAGTTGGCTTATCTGCTGATTGCCAGTTATTCTACCCATTGCTTTCTGACCTAGATGTGCTCTATAAATGATGTTATTCTAGTTTTCCTACACCTGTTTTCCAAAGTTTCCCATTTAAGTTCTTTTATCGTATCTTCTTCCCCCCTTCTAAGACCAATATGGAACGAACATGCCAGAGCCAGATTTTTAAATAGCATTTTTGTGGTTTTTTGGGGAGATTTTTACATTTTTAGTACCGGTATCTTCATTTTAAATATAAGGAAGATACTACAAAGCGCTTTTCAGGCACAAACATAGTCTTTAGCCATTTATAGGAGTCTACGGTTCATTTATGGTCCGTCTCAGGCATCTGTGGAGTAGAAAGACAAAACAAGACCTGTGCGCAAGTGGTATGTGGGAGGGGTAGAGCTAATGACTGCTCTGGAGGAAGGGATTGCTTGAACTAAGAGAGCAATCGCTTGCAGGAGGGGATAATTTCTATCTGAACTCTACCTTCTACCACGAGCATCTTACCCCTTAGCAGACTCGAGCTGATGCTGCCCGCAATACACTCCACCTCCATATGCGCGAAGTTATTCTACAGATTCTTGGGACGGACCATAGACATATTAGCTACTAAGCTTATAGAATTTTAATAGGAGGATCCTGTGTACATGAAACGTAGAAATTCCTGAATAACATAGGCTACGTCCAGGATGTACCAAACAAAATAGGTACGGAGCTAGAAATCCGTTTCCTAATGATTATAAGTGATCGTTTTCTTGTTATGATAGACACATGACAGCCATCACGAAAGTGAGTACGGAAAAGAAAATAGGACCCAAGTATTGAAAATACATACATACGTACATAAAATACATACACATACATACATCAACATACATACAAGGTCAGCCTACATACATAATAACAATACCACATTGGTATACATACGTACATACATACATACACATTCAGGATAGCCTACATACATACACACATACATACATACATACGTACATACATACATACATACATACACATACATACATAGCCTACATACATACACACATACACACATACATACATACGTACATACATACATACACATACATACATAGCCTACATACATACACACATACATACATACATACATACACATACATACATAGATTACATACATACACACATAAAAACATACATTATTACATACAATAAGATACATACATACAGGTTTTAAAATAAGACAGAATAATTCAAGGTTTTAAAATAATAAAAAAGAAAACATACATACATTAAATGGCTTTTAATGTACCCGAAGGTTCATTTAGCCCTCAATAAGTTCTAAAGATCGGTCCCTATCCTTGGATTAATCCAGTCTCTATCATCAAGAATGTTCATTGTAATAAATTTATTAGTCATAGTCAATGAATCGAAAAGATCTGAACTACACAAATGATACCAACATGGCACTACTTATGAGGCAACTAGGACAGGAGATAAAACTGGGGTACTCTTTTTTTTAGATAAAATAAAGAAAAAAGCTCTGAAAATTAAATTTTCTAATGAATGATGGATAGAACAGAGATGAATTCTAACTCCGGCATCGGAATGACCGAACCCGGGTTTTCTGCTTTACGTGCTAACGCTTTATCCAGTTGAAATAATAAATGCCGGAAAATAAGACCTAAAAATTCAATCTCTCATTTTCCCTTTGGAGGATAAATTCATTTAAAGTTGTGTTACAAATTGGTTTAAACATGGCACAAAACCAACGACCATGTACAGAGTTTGAATCAATAAATGACTAGTGGCCGGTTACGATAAATTAATTGTTTAGGAAATATCACATATACTTCGGTATCATATGTATGATATGCTACTAATCATTTGGTGATTCAAGACGTTTTTCCCGGTCACTTTCACTTAAGTTTTGTACATAGTGCGTTGGACTAATATCCATAAATGTCACATATTCTGTGACTCAGTACATGAGGGTAGGCCACAAAAGGAAAACTGAGAATACAACTTAAACTGAAAATATCCGGCATCGGTAGCTAAAACTAGTCCATTGGTGTGACTTAGTAGATAAAACGTCAGCACGTAGAGCTGAAAGCCAGGAGTTCGAGTCCCGGTGCCGGAGAGAAATTTTCTTTTCTTCCAACCTTCATCAAAATAAGAATTCCTGAAAATATCATATGTACTTCGGTACATCATTATAATATTAAATTTTCTAACTGAAGTACATTTATATATGCAATCATCTTTTATGCAGCATTTATGTGTACAGTACATGCTCGTCATCGTCATAATATAGCCATTTCATTTTTTTCATCAACTTGATCGTTAAGTTCTTCTGAATGATATTCATAATAATAAACGTAGACGTTTACTTAATCCTACTGTATATCATAACATGTTATGCATTATTATAAATATTTCTTCAAGAAAACTGTTTGTTTTTATTTTAATTAAATTTTTAAAGAAATATTTCTTTACTTTGTGTTTGTTTTTAAGCCTGCTGACAAATTCAAATCCATTTGAGATATTTAAAATTAAATAAAAATGCCTACAGTATTAATATTTCCACAGTTCAAATTATTAAAACTACTTATTATCTTACGTGATTTATTTCACTTTGTTTGCACCTTCGAAACAACTCGATCCTTATCCCATCCTTGCGTATTACGGTACCGCTTCGACTAAGAACCAGTTTCGCGCGCATGAAATATGAACGCCGTTTCAGTTTTGCACAGTGCATGCACTCAGTGAGATGATATTTGGCGAGATGTGGCCGAATAAATAACTAAATTAGGGGAGAGTCGGGTAGTATCGGACATCGGGTAATATCGGACAGTGCGTTTCTTTCATCTACCACCATATGGTAGTACCTGAATGACATGGTTACGTTTCTCTATGCGACATCACAGAATCGTAACCATGTCAATCAGGTACTATTATCGTGTGGTAGATGAAAGAAACTCACTGTCCGATATTACCCGATGTCCGATATTACCCGACTCTCCCTACGGTTTATTTAACGACGCTCGCAACTGCAGAACTTATATCAGCATCGCCGTTGTGCCGGAATTTTGTCACGCAGGATTCTTTTACACACCAGTAAATCTACTGACATAAGCTCGTCGCACTTAAATACACTTAAATGCCATCGACCTCGGCCGGGATCGAACCCGCAATCTCGAGCATAAAAGGGCAGCGCAATACAAACTACGCTACCGAGAGCGACGAGAGATGAGGCTAAGAATTCGTCATAGATTACATGACATTCGTCTTGCGATTGGAGAAAACACTAAAAAAAACTCAACCAGATAATCAGCCCAAGGCTGGAATCGAACCCACGCCCGAGCGCAATTCTGCATCCGGAAAATTTCTGTTCCGAAATGTTGAGAAGAAATAATGAAGTTTGGATGTCTAATAGAGCCAATGTTATCTAGAAACATCTGAATATGAACAAATCTACTTAACATTATACAAATAACGTATAACAAGTTTTCACAGCTTTATTCTGGGTTTAGCAACACTTTTCAAGCGTTTAAGTGCCGTTTTACACACGTACTTAACACATTAGCTCTTTCCAGTCACGGTGTTATGTATCTCGGGCGCGCCATTGATTAGTACAACTTCATTGACTGCTTTGAGTGAACAGGAACAATGCTTTGTCAGCTGAAGTTTGCAGCGCTCCTGGTCTGTTAGCGGCGAGAGTTGACTGCCGATCGCCACACTGCACTGGCTTCAAGTTTGAATGCATCCATGTTTTGCTAGTGGTGGTGATGTTGAGAAGAGCCATTGAGTGAAAAGGCTCTAATGACAGGGTAAGCAAAGCTTAGCTATACCGCGGCACAAATTCTGTCGGAGGGCGCGCTGTTACAAGGAATGCATAAGAAAACATTTACGTTTCTTCTGTAGGAATCCTCGATAGAAATATTTCCACATTGCGGTATAGCAAAGTTTTGTTCACTTTTAAATATATGTAAACTATTATTGATGCTTCTTTTAATACATAATATGAACTGTAAGTAATGTCATTAATTTTAGGGTGGTTATTCTTTATTCTTTGAAATGTTTCAAACAAACAAGTTTAATAAGTTTTGCTCGTTTTCTCTTTCTTTTCGAGCTAAATGTTTTTTATGAAATATTTTATAGATTGTTTTGAGAAAGACATTGATTTAATTCCCAATATGTTCAGCTAATTTAAGACAGCAGTGTATTATGATAATTTGAATTATTCAAATGAATTTTAGGTTTGACCTTTAAGGGATTAGTATAGATTGAGCGACCGCCCGGTCTTTGGTAAATGTTCATGTTATTTTTGTCCATTTCTGTATCTTGTACAATAATGAAACATTTTTGTGTATAAAACAATTGTTTTTGCATTACAAATGACTTTTAAGGAACCCGGAGGTTCATTGCCGCCCTCACATAACCCGCCATTTGTTCATCCTGTGCAAGATAAATCCAATTTATCATCATATCCCACCTCCGTCAAATCCATTTTAATATTATCTTCCCACTACAATGCCTACGTCTCGGCATTCTCAAAGGTCTTTCTCGTTGGTTATACTGTCTCCCAACTATTATGCACTCTATATGCATTTCTGAAAAATAATGGACGTGCTTGATGCCCATCTCAAACGCCTGATTTAATGTTCCTAATTTGTCAGCTGAAAAATCATTGCCTTCAACTGCTGTTGGAAATATTCTCCATTCTCCTGATTCTAACCCTTTCAAATATTTTCCAAAAGCATCACCCTTTTAAACATCGTTAATCTCTGTTCAACTCTCAAAGAAGTCCAACAATATAGTGAACAACCGTAATATAACTGTTTTATAAATTCTAACTTTCAGATTTTTGAAAAGACTAGATGACAAAATTTCAACCGAATAATAACAGGCATTTCTCATATTGATTCTGCGTTTAATTTCCTCCCGAGTGTTATTTATATTTGTAACTGTTGCTCCATGATATTTGAACTTTTCCACCTCTTCGAAAGATAAATTTACAATTTTTATATTTCCATTTCGTACAATATTCTCGTCACGAGACATAATCATATAGTTTGTCTTTTCGGGATTTACTTCCAAATCTATCTCTTTACTTGCTTCCAGTAAAATTTCCGTGTTTTCCCTAATCGTCTGTGGATTTTCTCCTAACATATTCACGTTATCCGCATAGACAAGCAGCTGATGTAACCCGTTCAATTCCAAGCCCTCTCTGTTATCCTGGACTTTCCTAATGGCATACTCTAGAGCAAAGTTAAAAAGTAAAGATGATAGTTCTCCAATTCGACACACTATAATAAAATATGTATCCAAGAGTCCTTTTTTACGCACAGTGTACACAATTTACTAAATCAGTAGGCTGTAGTATTAAAATAAAATACCTTTCATTACAATAAACAACACTGTACATAAGCTTATTATTGTAAATAATTTTAGATTAATGAAGGCTTAAATTCTTTATTATATCTAAATAGTAAAAATAGTATGTTCTAGTGTATTTTGTGTACTCACATAGTTTTAATTGTAAATATTAGTTTAGTTGTTAAAGTGATCCATGTGTTGTTCTGCCCCACTTGACGAAACAAGAGTCGCGTGAGTCGTCAGTCAAGTACTTCGCTTGCTAAATGGACGTGTGTCGTCTACTTAAAATCTCCAGCAGGCTAATACTTAATCTTGTAGCCTCCTGGGACAAAGTGCGGTTCCTAGTTTTTAATTTCAATGTACCTTATGTTTTACAAATCATTATACTTTTCTGTTAGTGGCAATATTAACACAATGAGCTGAAACATTTAGAAGTTTAATATATTCGGACAGCTTGCTCGCATATCTATCAGTAAGTCCATCCATCAACCCGTTTGTACGTGCGAATAAACTCTATAACACATGAACTTGTTCAGATGAAGCGTCATGAAATAATTCAACAAATATTTATGTGATGATGTGAAATTCAATTTAGCTTGAGTAGTACCTATTAAAGGTTGCATATCACAGTCATCTTCATCTCACGCCTCTTCATTGCATAGCGGTGAGAGTCTCCGAAGCACGGACATTCGTTATGTCATTCGTTCGCTTCTCAAAGTGAGAGCGTCGGGTCTTTTCACACATTATCATATGCAGTAAGTGAGAATAATATGGAAAGAGAGGTTCATAATTTCGACGTTATTCTCTCTGTTGCAAATTTTGATCCATTGCACTATATCATATATCGGAATATTTTCTACGACTCTCCTGGCTCCGCTTGCAAGATAGACGTTTAGTACATTCTCTTTGCCTGCTATATCGAATTATACATGATTCCACACCCAACTACCTTGCCTCTCGGTTTATAACTCCTATTATCACATCATAATCGTTTTACACGTTCACAGCACAAAGTCTGTTGCTATCAATACCACGTCATCAGACATCTTGTACTCAAGTTCTTTCTCAATAGCCATGGCCCGTCATTGAATTTGCTGCCGCTGGGAATCAGGGGTAGTCTTAGTCCTCAGTCGTTTAAAATTAGGTTATTTAGAAATATTTTAAATACACAGAATTAGTCTTTTTGGTATAATTTTTATTTATTTATTATTATTATTATTATTAAACTATTATTATTTTACACAGTCATTACTTTATTTTTCCATAAACACTAATATCTGGTAATTGTCATTGTCAATGTAACACTATGCTGTGCTCAAATCGTACTAATTGTACTATTCCTTCAGTTGTGAGAATATTCATATGTATTAAGTCTTTTTTTGTTAATACTTGATACAAGAATGTATTTTCCTGTTTGTGATTATATATTCAGTCTCATTTTTATTATAATATATTTATTATTATTATTATTATTATTATTATTATTATTATTATTATTTTAAAGTTAATATTGATTGAGTATATTATATGTATTCAATCTCTCTTTTTACTTTATTAGGTTTATTATTATTTTTAAGTTAATATTTGTATACTTATGTATTTTTCTGTATTCATTCATTAATTAATTAATTAATTAATTAATTAATTAATTAATTCATTCATTCATTCATTCATTCATTCATTCATTCATTCATTTATTATATTCCAATAAATCTTAATCAGCAATGAAGCTTTCAGATGTGGAACAAGTCAAAATTTTACAATATTACAATTTACAATTTTTACAAATTTTTACAATATTTTAAATTTTTATCTTTTACAATTTAGTGAGCCTAATTATGTCTTTCCATGGTTATCATGACAGAGTTAGTGAGAATAATCTGCCAGGAAAATAAAACTATTATTATTCTTATTATTATTAATTTTATTATTATTATATCTGGATGGAGTACCGGTGCTCTTTACAGTCGTGCGTAAATACGCTTGTCAAATTTCTTAAGTAAAAATTAGGCATCTTGAATACACAACTTTAACACTATATCACTTCGGAATATATGATATTTAGGCTTCATATTCTGCTACCTAATGACTGAAGTTAAAGACAATTGGAGAAAATTCTCTCCGACGCCGAACACAGGTAATGCAACAGATCAGGATATAAACAAACAGGTCGTCACTGCGTGTTCGCTGATGTACAGCCAACTCCTGACATTCTGAAGCTATGCTAGTAAACGTCTCAGCAGTGATGTTCATTTTCGTCGTTCTTTGCAGTGAATAATAACGTGCATTCGTAAGTCATAGAACTTGAACATATGCGGATGGACTTGAAATTATTTTATTTTGAGAAATTCTTTCAATAGCACTGGTTCTTGGTCCGATGATGTAGTACAAAATCTTAAATCACGGTATCGGGATTTTTTCGGCGTTTCATTAGGATATTGCATCAGCTCATCACTGAAAACCCGGGTTCACTAATTTTCTATGTTCCATCTTCCTAGAAATTTCAAAATGTAGAACATTCAATTTATTAATTGGAATGTTGGTACATCAAAATAAATATGATATGCTAATAAATCACTTCGTGATTTAAAGACGGCACCCATACCGTCGGACCCCGGCCAACCAGTCACTCATCTGAGTGCACCTCTAACATGTATGGAATATCTTCCTAATTTTCATAGATTTTGATGACTGTTTTTTAGAATACGTTCAACAGATTTTTTTGGGCCTTTTGTTATGGAGTCTTTCAGTAGACTGATTTTCACTTTTACGTTTATTTTATCCAATTTATATGTAATGTTGTCTATATTGACAATGAAAATATTAGCTAAAAACCCGGGTTCAATATCCCGGCGCCGCAATAAATTGCACTTTCCATCTCTCTTACATCTGAGAATGCAGAATTTATCTGCAATGAAATTCAATCAGCCACAAAGATGTAGTTATTTAAATAATATGACTAGTAAGAGCAGTGATCGATAATACTATTCAATATGACTGCGTCCCGATTTTTACTTTCTAGAGAAAGAGGACAGAGTATGTATTACTATTTTGTATACGAACGTACTTTTACCTGCGCTATGACGTCACATATACTTCGAATCAGACAACTTCATTCCACTTTATAGGTAACTGAAATACGGAGCCTAATTATATGTCTTTCTCGTGTCAAATTTTATCGTACCTGGTTGACATGTTTCGACCTGCTATTGGCCTTCTTCAGAAGCAGATACGCTAACATTTAACACGAGAAAGACATATAATACATATTCCGAAGTAAAAATTAGGGATACAACGTTACTGACAATTTTATTGCACTAATTATTTCCATCTATCAATAGAACCATCTCGATTCATGTGTAAAAAAAATACATAAGAATTACCAAAATCATCACAAAAAAGTTGAAAAACAATATAAATGTCTTATAAAAGAAATGTTAACTCGTTGGAAACTAGGAACCCATCATATTGATGTAATTACTAACCTAATATAAACTAACCTAACTTAACCTAGGTAAACAAAAGATTTCAGCCACTCTTCTCGGAAAACACAGAGACGTTTACATGATTTATCACAAGAGCTATCAGATCTTATCATAGGCTACTTGAGGGGCTGCGGTATTTTAGTGGTCTTTGTTGTTGTCCTCGTTGATATCTGAAACTTCGAATATATGATTATAATTGTCAATTATTTTAAGTAACATAATAATTTAATAAAGAAGGTGAAAATTTCAGGTTTACTCAAGAAATTTGTCGTTTTTACTCAAGATTTTTATCCTTTTTAACCAAGAATTTTAGCCCCTTTTATCAAGAATTTTGACTGTCTCTAATGATGATGATGATGATGATGATGATGATGATGATGATGATGATGACGATGACGATGATTATTATTTTAAAACTTAATACATCTTTCGCTTTAATTATCAGTTAGAGAATAAAATTGTGAAATATTGTAATATTGTCAATCTTTAAACTATCTTTATAAAATTATTAACAATAAGTTGGACTGTGTTCGTTTATTTTATTATATAACATTATATGCACCTAAGCTTAAAACGAAATTTCGAAATTCATTTTACATACCAAGGACAAATACTGAATCCCACAAAAATTCCCAAGTTTTCTAATTTTTTTTAACAATTTATTGATCGATCAGCGCATTTAGCGCTATACAGATCATTTCTAAAAAATATAAATACAATATATGACACTGAATTGAGGGCAGCCTAGATTGGGCTCCTCAATGAACAAAAATAATCGTTAATAAGTAATTGTCTACATAGGTTGGTGTGATGATAAATTTTGATTATAATATGAGGTCCATTGGAAGTCGGCTCTTGATTCTGGTGGGAAATGTGGACTTCCTTCCGAGAGAGTAGTGGATGGCGCCTGGAACATTTTCTAGATTGTTATAGAACTTCTTAGCTTGTGAATGAATAAACTGTTTGATTGTGTCAATACCAGTTTCTCTGTGTAGTTGGCTGTTACGGACAAACCAAGGAGAATTGAGTGAAATTCGTAGGACTTTATTTTGAAATGATTGGATGTGTTTAATTTCACTTATTGCAGCTCCTCCCCAGACAGGACCGGCATAAAGCAGTAGAGGTCGAAATAGAGATGTGTAAAGTAGCATGCAATTTTGTAGCTTTAGAGATGATTCCTTATTGGGGAGCGGATATAAGGTTTTCCAATGTTACAGTTATACAATAAGCCTAAATTACATCCTCATCCTAATGTTGATATTTTCAATATGAATTTCTCTAGATACAAAATTATTTGTTATCTTATTTTACAGAATGTTGTTGTAGTTAATTTGAAGCTACTTTCACACCTTATTTCAATTTCTCTTTTTTCTTTCTCTTATTTCTATTTTGTTTCAGTTTTTAATAAGTGTATGTTTCCTTTTTCTTGTTTATGTTTTATAAATTAATTTGTTAGTCGTGAACATTGTAATTGGGCTTTGCCTGTTATGTTCAACAACAAATGAATAAATAAAAAAATAAATAAATAAATAGTACATTATCCAACGAGCCTATAAATAAATAATTAAGACGCGAGTATGATTATGAAACGAGCGACTTTTATGCTCGATCATATTTCTAACTTGAAATTATTCATAAGTATTCATATTATTCATATTATTCTTATCTGACTGGGGAGCGGAAGTGACCTTTGCAATATCTCGTAAATTGTGAGATGTGCGCAGACGCGAAAGTATTGATTTTTTCCGAGGAACAAATGTCATTGACCTTGATATAATCTAGAGAGTAAAATGAACATTAATCTTGATATAACCTGGAAACTGATTTAGACATTGAAAACGAATGACAAATTTTTATTTGAATATTATTTACAATTAACGACTTTTATGTAACTAACGACCATATTTCTCCGAAACGTTTCGCTAATTGTCTTTCGATTATTCCGATAATTACTTCTTATCTGACAATGGTGTTTTCTGATTGGTGGAACACCTGAACTTTAATGAATAGATATACTTTAATATCCATTAAAGGGCTGTAAATTTACTACATTTCGGCATGGTCGAGATATGTACATTATGCAACGAGCCTATAAACAATAGTAATTAAGAGCGAGTATGGATGTTTATGAAACGAGCGCAAGTGAGTCTCATAATTTTCATAGGATTTTTTCATACGACTTTTATGCTCGACCATATTTCTAACTTGAAATTATTCAAATTTTATTATTTTATTTGTATTGACCTTGTTCTATATAATCTAGACGCGAATATAATTTTTTCGGAGAAACAATAATCATTGATTGTGTAATCCTGTTAAACTTGGTATAACCTTGATTATTGAATTCGACATTGAAAAACAAGATGACAAATTGAATTTATTTTAATATTATTTACAATTAACGCTAATTATTATAGTAACAGAACATAACCTTCTGCGACAGTATTGGATTTTCAGCCTCCGTGACGTTTCGCTAGTTGTCTTTCGATTGCATATCCGATAATAATCGATACTTGCTCTTTCATATTGCTACAATGGTGTTTTCTGATTGGTGGAAACCTGAACTTTAATGAATAGGTATACTTTAATGAGGTCCATTAAAGGGCTGCTACCAGGTGTATAATTACTACATTTCGGCATGGTCGAGTATAATAGTACATTATGCAACGAGCCTATAATAATAGTAATTAAGAACATAATGGATGTTTAAACGAGCGCAAGTGAGTCTCATAATTTTCATAGGAGCTTCTTAATTACCATTATACGCGAGTTCATACTCGACTTTTATGCTCGACCATATTTCTAACTTGAAATTATTCAGATTTTATTTTATTATTTTATTTGTATCTGACAAGATCGGAAGTGACCTTGTTCTAGGTCGTTGTGCGCAGACGCGAAGATATTGATTTTTTCGGAGAAACAATAATGTCATTGACCTTGTGTAATCCCGTTAAACTTGGTATAACCTTAATTATTGAATTCGACATTGAAAAACAAGATGACAAATTGAATTTATTTGAATATTATTTACAATTGCGCTAATTATTATAGTAACAGAACATAACCTTGTGCGACAGCATTGGATTTCCAGCCTCCGTAACTTTTCGCTAATTCACTTTCGATTGCATATCCCAGAATAATCGATATTTTTTTATAACGGTACAAAGCTGAATTGTTACTGGCTGAACACCTGTTGAGTTGTCATTTGCACTTTAATGAGTAGGTGTACTTTAATGACATGCTTAAAGGACTGCTAAGGTGTATAATTACTACATTTCGGCATGGTCGAGCATAATAGTATTATGTTGAAGGTAATTAAGAGATATGGATATTTATGCCAAGCGAGTTTCAGAGCTTCTTAATTACTATTATAGGCGAGTTTCATACTACTTTTTATGCTCGACCATTTCCTAACTTGATATTTTAATTTTATTGTATCTGACCTGGAGCAATGTCTCGTATGTTGTGAGATGTGCGCAGACGCGAAATTATTGAATTTTTCCGAGGAACAGATGTCCACATTGACGTTGCTAGGCCATAAGAACCTACAGAGATAACATTGAAATAAAATTAGACATTGAAAAACGAGATGACAAATTGAATTTATTTGAATATTATTTACAATTAACTCTAATTATTATAGTAACAGAACATAACCTTCTGCGACAGTATTGGATTTCCAGCCTCCGTGACTTTTCGCTAATTCTCTTTCGATTGCATATCCGAGAATAATCGATACTTGCGGTTTTATAACGGTAGAAAGCTGACCTGTCATTGGCTGAACAGTTGTAACCTGAGTCGTCATTGGCTGAAAGACCTGACCTTTAATGAGTGGGTGTACTTTAATGACATGCATTAAAGTTCTGGTACCAGGTGTATAATTACTATATTTCGGCATGGTCGAGCATAAAATATATTATATATTTTTTTCTATATAGCCTACCGTGAACTAATTTGTATAATTATTCCCCAAATTAATCAGCTTGATTTTGATGAAACGAACTCTTTATACAGATTACATTTTAAGGTAAAAGCGGTTTTCTCGGAAATTTTTCGACACAGGGATTGTATTTCCCTAATACACATACTCCATTCCTGCTCTGCGCTAATCTGCGCGGGTTAACTCCTCTTACAAACAAGAGCGCTTTTACTGTGACACAGGTACAATATCTGACAAAGGCAGCGTACTCTGCTGAGATTGGCTTTAGACTGCGCCATATCATTAGCCTAACGGTACGCTAAATAAATGGGTAACATCTGGTTGTGAGGGCCAAGCACACGATGACAGGCAGGCGTTATTAAATGGGACAGGCATTCTGCAGCTAGTTCCTTGTAATTACATCGCCCGTGACGTAGTAGCAACCGATCTGGGGTTCGATAGTCTCGTGAATGGAGGGTCCAGGCTGCCAGCATACGGTCTTCGCTCGATTCCGACCTCTCCAGTGGAATTCATTCTGTCTCTCCCACTTGTTAATTACTCGCACCAGGGGCGGTTTCTCGGGGGAGGGAAGGGAGGAACGTCCTCCTCACATTTTTATTCTTTTGAAAGTAAATACCAAATGAAATATATGCCTTGAAATTCGAGGAAGATTGATAATTTTTAAGTTCACAGCTATAAGAAAACCTCGGTTGATCGAGTTTTAAACGACGCGCAATCAAGTGCTGCTAGAAAACTGTGAGAAATATGCGAGATTGTTTGTGTGGAGGAAAGCCAATCTATTCCTCCTTTACTGCAGTTAACACACATAGACAACAGCGCACTAACGGCGAAACACAGTAGTAGAGTTTTAAAGCAAGTGAATGAACGGAGAGGGAGGAGATCCTCCTCTGAATCAGCGTATTGGCGGGAAATATAGAAACCGCCTGGTCGTGCAGCAAGCTCGCTACCGCTGCCATCTAACGATGCTGTATTCAACCAGACTATAATACATCTAGGAGGAGGCACAATAAAAACAGTTTTAACACAAAGCTATGAAAGACACCATATAAACTTGTTTTTTTTTTTTTACAAAACAAAATATAATATTCATTGCACTTTATATAAGGTACTATTCATGGTTTGAAACTTTCGAGGATATCTGAAAGTTGAAGTAAGATTTATATAAAACAAAGAGGAAGTAGTTCTAAGTATCGCAGATCTTTTTGGCCCCTGAAATTCACTTCCATTCATTTTGTACTAGACAGACAACAGCCAAGTTGTCAATTTTGTACAAATATATTTGAAATTGAAAGTATTCCAAACTACATTATTTTTAACATAAAAAAATTAATCAGTCATCTGCAGTTTTGAACAATAATGGTAGTATGACCAGAGCGGTATGACTTTACAAGAAATGACATTCTTCAAAAGCATGTGATACTGAACTTGTAAAACGTACATGTGGCAACACAGACCACGTGAGTGTGTGCAGTGTTCTCGCTTTCCTAACAGATTATTTCGCATTCCCACTTCCGTAAAACGGTTCTGGTTGTGTGTTAGTAGCTGGTCTCTTCCAACACGTTTGATGCTGTAGTGTGCGCGAAAAATGCTGCGAGTTTGTGAATTTCCTTGTAATTGTTAATTTGTGCAATTATCCAACAATGAATGTAAGTGAAAATATATTTTGGACAATTTAGGAAACTCAGTTTACAAGAACAGATTATTGCTATACAAAAGAGAAGGCCAACCCTAACACTATCTGATCTTACAAGTATGCATGTAGGCTAATTTGTAGCATGTTTCTCTCAAGAATGTGTCATTTTGCGCTGTTAACTTCTTTCCTCCTCTTAAGAAATATGCAGGAGCCGCCACTGACTCGCACTAATGTTAATCAGTGAACTGTGGACAGTGCAGTTGCTTACCAGAACAAATAACCCGTTGACAATCCTAGTAGTTTATTTTAGTCTCTCCAGACTATTTCCATATTCTGTTCTTATATACTAACACTCTTATTAATAAACCGTGCAGTGGCGGTGCGTCAATAAGAGCACAAGAGCACGTGAACACCTTGTTTCCATTAATGCACGACTAGTTTTATTATTTAATACCGTATTGGCGTAGTGGGGATGTATAATATCAGGATCGAGTATTTTAAACTTCCCGCATAATCTTGCATAAACTTCATACGTAAACTTGACAACATCCGTTCACGTACAAGCTGTGCTCTTTTCAAGAAGGTTACAGAAATTTCACGCATGCGGGGAGAAAATTGTCTTTCGCTGGCCGCTTATGACTCGTCAAGAGCACAAAGCATTAAGCGAACAGTGAATCTATCCTACAGATGTCAGGTGCATCGATGCCTATCCATTTAATAAGTGTGTATTTTAGCCTGCAAGTGTCAGCATCTCACTGTCGGAACGTTTACTTTATGTGGATGTGTGTACAGTGCTGTTACGAGAGTGTAGCTTGTGAATTACTATACTTCAGTGTCGGCATATAGCATAGTTTGGCTTTCAAAGACGTGCTGGCTGAATGTCATGGTGGTATGAATTTAAATATCTGTATGGTGGTGTATATTATTTAAGAATAATATTTACTGGCATCTATTTATAGTAATCAATCTATGCGAATGGGATTACAGTACTGGTATAGGCTGTAGTGTATCAGTGTGTTGTGAATCAAAATACAGTATAATACTGAACACACGCTTTTGTAAATTGTTTTATGTATTAATTTTTAACAAACGTAAACAATGAACTCTGTTCAAGTAATTTTGAAGAGTAAAGAACTGGGTAAACTGGCTTTCCAAGAAAAATTATAAATAAAAAGACTAGGTTACATTATGATGATGATGGTGATGATGATGATTATTATTATTATTATTATTATTATTATTATTATTATTATTATTATTATTATTATTTGTCGTTTTGAATTCATATACGATTTTTTCGACAGTGAAACATTGGAATCATGACATTTCATATTAGGCTAAAAACGTACGATTTCAAATTCTCTTCAATTTTGGAACACAACATTGTGAACACACATAATATTTTATCACGAGCCGCCACTGAAGCCGTGTATAGATTTATACGAGACTTATGCAGAGTTGAGACAGAAACTTACTAATAAACCATGCATAAGCGATGGCTGTATAAACAGACTGTAACTATACATGGGAATTGCTTTAAAGTAGTTATATACTCGAAACCCCTTGTTTAATCGTTGTATTTAGAGAAAAAATGACCGCCCTCTAACAGCTGTTCGTATCGACTGTCATTTTATGAAGATGGTTGCCTTGTAACCACAGAAGAACAAACCAAAAAGCAAAGAATAATTAGAATAATATTGCTGTAGCTTGTACTCTTTGACCAAAATATAATGTAGTAATCGATTAGAGCTAGTTGTACTATCGATACTTAACACGGCACACTAGGCGCTTTACCGGATGCAATAGAGAACCTCAGATATTCTATTATCTTTTGTAATGAAGTAATGACGAAACTATGACGAATGTAGTGATTATTAATAAGGAATTTACACATGACTTATAAACGAGCTATTCATTGTATAAGATAGTTAAACGTTTGTATATAGAGTTTTTATTACTGAGACCGTAAATGTATAATTTATTTTTTTTTTATTTTATAATTCTCTAACTAAATTAATCATTAATGAATAGGTATGATGGTATAATGAATTAATGGATAGGTGGAACAATCAGTGGCTATGCAGTGCAAAAGATTCATTCACGAGAGAAATTTTTTTTCCTAGCATCAATATCCAGCTTAAATAGCAACAAAATATATCCTGGATTTTATACTAACGCAATTTTCGTCGGGTCATGGAAAATTTGACTCTTATTTAGAACGATTTAAATTACATAATGAAAATGGCTACTTATGTATCTGTGAGGAATAGCAAAGTGTGGACCACCTTTTGTTTCATTATCCAGTATTCCAAAACAAAAGATTGCTTTTGATCGGACATTTACACTTTTGTAATGTAATATATTATGACAAACCATTATTCAATGTGTTCAGGAAAACATGTTGCTACAAACAGTTTTGTAATTTTATATGTAATATATTTAAGACTTGTAATTAATTCAAATGTAGTAGATGTAAGTATTAATTTTAAGTAGCATAGACTGGGTAATGTTTTTAGTACGTTATTTTACGACGCTTTATCAATATATTTTAGCGTCTGAATGAGATGGTGATAATGCCGGTGAAATGAGTCCGGGGTCAACACCGAAAGTTACACAGCATTTGCTCGTATTGGGTTGAGAGAAAACCCCGGAAAAACCTCAACCAGGTAACTTGCCCCGACCGGGGGAATCGAACCCGGGCCACCTGGTTTCGCGGCTAGACCCGTTATTCCACAAGTGTGGACAAGACTGGGTTATCTACATCAAATAAATTCTTATTATAATATAAACTATCAGTCCATAACTATAATCGTAATGTAGTTTCTAGGTAAAATAGGGTTCAAGAAATTGTATATTGAAATAAATAAATTAATCATTTCTATTTCTTGCATTACCTTTCCTTTTTATTTTTTTATGCATACATTCACCTCTTATTTCTTCACTTTCAAACTTCTATTCTATTCTTCTTCCATCGTTTCGTTTAAAATAAATAAATAAATAAATAAATAAATAAATAAATAGATAGATAGATAGATAGATAGATAGATAGATAGATGGATGATAGATGGATGGATGATAGATGGATGGATGGATGGATGGATGATGGATGGATGGATGGATGGATGGATGGATGGATGGATGGATGGATGGATGGATGGATGGATGGATGGATGGATGGATGGATGGATGATATAGATAGATAGATAGATAGATAGATAGATAGATAGATAGATAGATAGATAGATAGATAGATAGATAGATAGATAGATAGATAGATAGATAGATAGATAGATAGATAGATAGATAGATAGATAGATAGATAGATAGATAGATAGATAGTAAATAAATAAATAATTAAATAAATAATAAATAAATAAATACAAATAAGTAAATAAATAAAAATAAATAAATAAATCATTAAATAAATAAGTAAATGAATAAAAATAAATAAATAAGGAAATAAATAAGTAAATAAATAAATAAGTAAATAAATAAATACGTAAGTAAATAAATAATAAATAAATACATAAATAAATCATTAAATAAATAAGTAAGTAAATAAATAAATAAATAAATAAATACGTAAGTAAATAAATAAATAAGTAAATAAATAAGTAAATAAATAACTAAATAAATAAATAAATAAATAAATCATTAAATAAATGAATAAATAAATAAATAAATAAATAAATAAGTAAATAAAAATAAATAAATAATAATTAAATAAATAAAATAAATAAGTAAAAAATAAATAAATGAATAAATAAATAAACAAAATGAATGAATGAATGAATGAACAAATAAATGAGTAAAATAAATATAATAAATAAATAAACGAATAAATAAACAAAAAAATAAAAGAGTAACAAATAAACGAAAAAAAAAAAAAAAATAAATAAATTAATTAATAAACAAATAAATTAATAAATAAACAAACAAACAAACAAACAAAGAAGCACGCAAGCATACATACATATATACATACATACATACATACTGTACATACAGTACATACACACACATACATACATACATACATACATACATATTTCATATATTTTGGTGAATATGAGTTATGCAGTCACCTATATAACATGCTTAATACACGCTGAGGTTTTTCAGGCCACTAAATACACTGTGACGTGTTGCCGTTACATCAAAAGAAGAGATGACTCATGCCAAGCCACACAGAGCGCGATGTTCTTAAAAAATTGTGTATCTCACGGTCGTTGCTAGTTGGCTAATTTCACTACTTTACTCATGTAAGTACTGCCTAGCTTGTGTCACCATGACATTTTTGTAACAAAAATACGTAAGACTAATAAAACGAATCTAATATCTCCCAGCAGGAGACATATTTCAGTTCTGTACTTGTTTAAATGTCAAAATTCCAACTTATTTACTAACTGCATATTTCTCGTCTTAGTCTTTTAGTCCGTTAGATGTAGACCACGTACGTATTAATTCAATTCTGGAAGGAATAAAAAGAAATTCCTGCTCTAAAGGAATGTCACACAAAGAATAGAACGTCTCGTCTTTGAAATTCTGTTGGGGTCGCTACACCTTTCCAATATAACGGAAGGAAAGAGAGAAGATAAAACAAGTAAGAATGGAGGACTGGCAACTACAGGCAGCCACTTTGTAAAACGTTCACTCCACTTCTGTCTGGTTCCCTATCGGCCAATAAATTTCTTGATACAGACAAATTCTTATTTTGTCCAGTATGGATATTGCTCAACAAAGAAAGAGAGCGGGGGAAACTATCGATATGTATAGACCTCATTCATACTCAAAAATCGCTGTCGTTCCGTTGTCATAGTAACCCTGCACCATGTTGTTTCCGATGAAAATGCAGGAGGTTGGTCTTTATGTGTTGCTGAGCAAGCAGGGAATAGAGAAATGTTTGAGTTGAAGATCTGAAGGGGCATCAAATACAATGGAGGTTCTTATTCGGCTTTTATGATATCTAAACTGTTAATATACCGCTCTGTATTTGTCCTCAAAACTTTATTTCCCCTAAGTGAGGTTCAACATTACGATTATCTGCCATTGCTGTTGGACATAGTGATAATGTATTCTAATTGAAAGCAACAAGGAAGTGAACGACTATTTCCTTTTCAACAGCGCACTGTGTCAGATAAATTGAATTTCATCTACTGCGATTATCTCTGCTCGACATAAAAATCTCCTGACTCAGACGTAACAGCTATTCAAGTACTAGATATGAAATGGTAGGTCAAGGGTTCGACTTTAGGCGATAGCAAAGCATTTTCTTCCCTGCTGTCAATACCAGAAACGGTTCCTGGTATCATCTCACTTTCAAATCGAATTGTTCTCGAGTATTCTTATTAAGAAAATAGAAGAGTACAACAGGAATGAACAATTTTTTCTTTCTGATTTTGGAATAAAAGGAATATATTCCTTGTAAGATCCAGTAGCGGCTGGTGGTCAAAATAATGAGTGTGCTACAATCTCTATATCGGCCTACTGTATACTCTTATATGTATTTATCTTAATTTAAGACTCGCCTAGTGACGAAATATGAAGTCCATACGACGTTCCTTCCTACTGCAGAACTTGTTAATTAACCTGGTGTTAAACCCCTCCATCTTGGACATAATACTCTTTTCTATTGACAGTATTGCAAGAGCAGTGAGACGATCCTGGGACATAGTGTTCCTTAAAAACGTGTTTATGCTTTTCAAGCAAGAAAAATATCTTTCTGGCTCAGCAGTGGTCATTGGTGTTGTAACCAAAATATATAACAACGTCGTTACTTCACAGAATGGATCCTGTAAATTGTTGGAGACTATGTATTGTAACAATTGAACAGCCATCTATATTTTGGAAGTCGGGTCTTCAGTATAGAACTCCAAGTTGTGTCTTTAACACTCTTTTGTTGAGTGTAATATAGCTGTTGACAGCAACTTCAAGTTCGCGTTCAGGAAAAAAATGCGAAAAATTGTCAAACGTTTTGCTGTTTATCAATTTTGTTGCGTCTAGGTAGCTTAAAGACTGGAAACGGTGAGCAACTTCCTGAATTATACTGTCACATACTTCCTTGGCTTCAATTTTCTGGGATTCCATTTTCCGTCGCTTGCTGGCAGATTTAGTAGGAACTTCAAACAAGTAGATGGCAGCAGCAGTCGGATACTTGGATTACCAAATACATTGTAAATAGTTCCGAGTTCTTTCACAAAGAAGCAATCTTTCGTTACGCTTTACTTTTGCAATCTCCAAGCTGTGTCGTGCTGAAGCTGACTACAGCACTTTCCCGCGTAAAAACAGCCGATCAGAGCAGTAATTTCAGCTTCACACATGCGCATAGTTGTCTTCATTCTCATGTAGAATTCTCAGTAGCATAACGAACCCCCTGAGGCACCAAAGAGCGAAGAGCGAAGACTAAACACTCTATAACGCGCCATGAACATAACCACGGGAAATTGTCATATTACAGAGCAAATACTATGGTATGACAAATATATTATTTGAACAAAAATTATCATTGTGCTGTAGCACTGTAGCACATAAGGACGGGCCGCCCCTGGTAAGATCTACAGTATATTCCTTTATAAAATATCCCACAATTATACGGTAAAAAAACTTAATGTTTCAAGCGTCAATTACTGTACAGACCCAGAAACAAAATTTGGGCCATTCAATTTTACTAAATTCCAGATACAACGTATTGCGCATGCAGTAAACAAGGGCAGCTAAATGTATGCTACTTGTGAACAATCTTGTGAAGCTTGTTGCCTACATAGAGGAGGACTGCTACCAAGACTCGACCCACATTTGAGCCGTTCACAGCAGAAGAATCTTGTGAAGCTTGTTGCCTACATAGAGGAGGACTGCTACCAAGACTCGACCCACATTTGAGCCGTTCACAGCAGAAGTGGTTTAAGTAAATTTTGACTTGCACCACTTTTGCTCTGAACGGCTCAAATAAATAATACACAAAATACAATTCCTACTTTCTCTTTGTTTTTTTTCTCTCTCTCTCAATCTCTCTGTTCTTCGTATATACATTTACAGGCAAAATATACTGGGTGTTCAGTTCAAAATGTGTCATGGCTCGCTGTATGTCGTCATGTGGCTATCCGATGAGCCTAGAGAATTCAATCTTCCTACACTTCCGCAAAGGCGTATTACCTAAATGCGAGAGAAGTTGCCTAGCAAGTACGGCGTTCATTCTGAAGATTACTTACCGATACGTACGGTAACGCCAGTAGTGGCAAGAATGTGAACTGTTTGGAAACACGTACTGAAGTGAATTTTTTTTCTTACTGTCGGGATATGGGGGAGAGGGTTAAGACGATTACTTACGTATTTGTTGACATTAACTTGGACGGTCAACATGGACACGGAGCATTTTGATTTGTGTTGTGGAATGTTGCCGTACGCAATCGATGATAACAAATACCCTGCGTATGACTTGCCCGCGCAAAACACAGTTCGAAAGAGGTTATGGTAGCACACAGACTTTACAGACCGCCATCTGTTGCTACGACATTCAAGTTATACCGTACACGTTCTCAAGTTCAGACTGAACGCCTTGATTAATAGGCAACTTCTCTGACATAAAAGCTGAAACTCGCTTCAAATCGCTGACTCACAACAGTGACGTCATGACACACTTTGAAATGAACACCCAGTATATTCATGTCATTTAAATTTGTTTAATAACGAACGAATCATTAGCCTAGTTTATATGAGACGTTCAGAGCAAAAGTGGTGTAAGTCAAAATTGACTTACACCACTTCTGCTCTGAACGGCTCATTTATATCTATGCAAATAATGATTTACTTCCCACCTAGGAAAAAAGACATTTTGCCAAAAATCCGGGCTCTACTGATGACTAAGTGAGTGGTTTGTCTGTGCTACATTTGGTTTCATATGTTTACTGCAACCCAAAGCTATGTGGAGTGAGTTACGCAACCCTGGGTATCTGCATTGTAGGCCTATTACGTAATGGTTACACCAACTTAAAGTCAAATCACTTCCTTTGTACGTACTAGGTCTATGCACAGGAACTATGCCGTCGAGGCAACAATAACGTTCCGTTTGTTAACGTTCTGTTGATTAGAATGATCCACTGTGATACATTCTTCACATATGGTAATGCAGAAATCCTGCACGGTAATATCATAGTAATATAAAATGTATATCGATGGCTGAGAACCAGACTGTTCTAAGTCCAACTTTTTATAAGAAAGAACTCTGTGTTGCAGTTCTTGTCTGCATGTATGAATCGAACAAAATTGTAAATATTCCTCTCCATAAGGTTGCTATGAAGCTATTCCAAATTGTTTAATGAAGCTTTGAATGTCAGGATCTTAAAATAAATCTCCTGAAAAAGAAATTAAAATGTACTTGAAACAGCCTGGTTCTGAGCCATCGACATGTTATTAAGTCGATTTTTGTTTTATTTTAAATACTTAGGTATAATTATTAATAATCATTTAAAATGGAATAATTATATTCATTATATTATTTGTAATAAATTACGTAAAACATTACTTTGTTGTTCTAAGAAATATTTTGTCAATTAACTGTTTATGTATAATTTATTTAGCATTATTTCAATCTATATTTATGTATGGTATTATAGGTTGGGGTGGAACTTATAAATCCAACCTATAGCCGTTAATTTTACTACAGAAAAAGTATTAACAATTTGTTTAAAAAAGCAGAAAGATAACCCAACTGAATTGTTGTTTAAACATTTCAAAGTTTTCAACATTAAACAAATTTATTGTTTTATTTTATTAAAATATTTTCACAGAAATCTTAATAACTTTGAAAGGTATATACATAAATATAGAACTAAACATACGAATTCTCTGCGTTTGCCTCAACCAAAATGTAAAATAAATGCAGCTTTTCATCATAGCATGAGTCTTGGTCCCAGACTATTAAACAAATTTTATTCTAATATTATTTAATCCTCTCCAAATTAACAAAAAAAAAAATAAATAAAAAAAAAATTGTATTGGATTTACAGGGTAAACTAGGGTCTGTTGGACAGTCGGGCATGTTGGACACACTGTACTTTAACGTTACCACGCCACTTGTGGGCACCACATTCAGCTAGAAGTCAATGACGGAAGTAGGCACGAGTGGGGCTACTTCCGTCATTGACTTCTAGCAGAATGTGGTGCCCACAAGTGGCGTGGTAACACGTTAAAGTACAGTGTGTCCAACATGCCTGACTGTCCAACAGACCCTAGTTTACCCTATTTTGAGTGTAAACATATTAAACACTTTTTAATCTGTATTCACTCTCAATTTTAATTTTATTTTTGTCTGTATTGGAATCCTCCTGAGCACGAGTCTTACTTATTCAGGAGTGGGTTAGTTTATCTTTCATTTATTAACTTGTATTCATTTCAAACTTACTAGCAATAAAATAAATGAATAAATAAATAAATAAATAAATAAATAAATAAATAAATAAGTAAATAAATAAATAAATAAATAAATAAGTAAATAAATAAATAAATAAGTAAATAAATAAATAAATAAATAAATAAATCTATACTAATAATAAATCTGTAGCCGAAATTTTTCTGGTAATTTTCGATTTTCCAAAAATAATTGGTCCTAACATATATAATTAACCACCCTGAAACCGAAAATCGCTTTTTTGAAATTTTTGTTTGTATGTCTGTCTGTCTGTCTGTATGTTTGTTACCTTTTCACGCGATAATGGCTGAACCGATTTCGATGAAAATTGGAATATAAATTAAGTTTGTTGTAACTTAGATTTTAGGCTATATGGCATTCAAAATACATTATTTAAAAGGGGGGTTATAAGAGGGCCTGAATTAAATAAATCGAAATATCTCGCTTATTATTGATTTTTGTGAAAAATGTTACATAACAAACATTTCTTACAAAATCATTTCCGATAAGTTTTAGTCTTTGAAAAATTTTGATAGGACTGATATTTAATGAGATAAATGAGTTTTAAAATTAAAATAACTGCCATCTAAGGCCGTGTAATGAAATAAACAAATGACTTCGACTATAAGGGGCCTTGGTCAACAACAATCGAAAGCTATGAATCATAGCCTACAGAAAATGTTTCTGTGTTCGTATGAAGCAATATCGGAAGTTAAATTGACCGATTTGTATAATTAATTATTATTTCATCATTGGAAAGTGTAGTTTCTCTAGATGGACATAATGCTATAATGTTATTACAGTAACTTCTGAGTGAATCCAGGACAGGTAAGATTAAAATAGCTTCTTATGCACAGAAAACTTGATAGGCTGTTCTGTGTATTCGTTTCCTGTATTTCTTAAAATAATGTTTATCTCAGAGAATTAACGACCAACGAGAGTGTATTGATTTAGTATGCAGTAATAATACGTTAGCTTAGCATTTCATTATTTTATAATCCAAATTTTAACTATGCTCAATTGAATCGACCTAAAATACATAAAATACATATGCATTAAATGCAATGCAAAACATTTGGGTAATGAGCCAAGCAGATTATGTTGCCCTGTTGTAAAATAAAATTTGTTCCTCCTGAGATTCAAGAGCCCCCGTAACAAATTGAAAACTTACTTATCGGGGTACATCTGTTATCAACACACTTTTTATATAATATAATATAATATAATATAATATAATATAATATAATATAATATAATATAATATAATATAATATAATATAATATAATATAATATAATATAATATAATATAATATAATATAATATAATATAATATAATATAATATAATATAATATAATATAATTTAAGTTATTTAAGTTATTTGAAGGGTTCAGAACCATAGTGGGCCAAGCGCCATTTACTGAATACGTAGAAAACAAGAGTTAAAATTAAGTTATTACCATAATTCAATGGAAAGATATAAAAAGTAAAATAAAGTATACACATTAAATGTAAATGATGTCAATGTTAAATGAACTATGGATGCATGTAATAAAAATTAAGAAACATGTTAAAGGAATTGTCATTGCACCAAATGAGTGCTCTGTGGACCAAAATGATTCCATTTTAATTATTTAAATATAATTTAAATTAAGTAACATATCGTCACTGCCAAGTCAAAATCTGCTATGTGGTTTTTCACAAATTTTACAGGAGAGACAAAAACATTATATTTTTTTTTAAATGAGAGTATTTTCTCGGTATATTTTTATTTATGTAAAGTAAGTTAATACACATCATATTACAAAACATTATAAATATAATACTATTTCCGTGGACACAATAGTTTTTTTAACTATTTTAATCCACATAGCAGATTTGAATTGTCAGAACTGCCACATAGCAGGCGTGTTTCGTGTATTGAATATTGCACACAAGCATCTATTAAAGCATTTATTTATTAATTTATGTATTTAAAATTAATTAAAACCTATTCATTACTATATATTTATTTTTTTAAATTATAACATGTTCATTTAATAATTTGAAATTGTAGTTTAGCAATAATTATACATGTAATTGCATAATTGACTTGGATTTTTTTATATTTGCATATAAATAACATTGGTGTACATTAAAGGAAAACTATTCCCAAAATTACGTTCATCTTTTCATAAATTCAAAAATCCAACTTTGCCTCTTTCCTTGTTCCGAACAATTAGAATGATACTGCTCAGATTAATTATTCAGATCAGACCGACTACTCTAACAGAAGAGAATCGAAGAAAGGGTGATATATTCTACTGGCATTGAGGACGTCTGTCTCTGTAGATGAGAATAGCTATTTATCTTTGCTTATCCTTCGTGGACAAATCTACAGAGGTGATCTATTAGTCGCATATCCTTTGCTTGGTCTTTTCAATCATGAAGGTATATTGCAAGGCACGAATATCTATCATCAACGTTTTTACCAGATCCAATTGAAACAAAATTATGTCCCTGGCTCTCGTAATTCTAGAAAAATCGATGGTCTACTTATATCACATAATAAGCCTTTTTTGGTGGTGTTACTCTCATCCTACCGACATAATTTCCAGGACTGTAGCTGAGATGTTTAAATACTTCAAGTATGGAATGTACACTGTCTGACTCTATCATCGTATGGCCAGATTCCAGTACAAGTTGTTCAATTAAGATTTTATTTCATTGAAGGTTTGACAGCTCACTTGATAGCACCTTGTTTTGATTCTGGTAGCTGCATCCATAAGAAATTAACACTATTTCTTCATATTTTTCATCTAGGTTACTGATGAAATGAGTTATGCATGAAACAAACTAATTTGAGGCGACATCTCCTTCCCTCTCATGCTATACATACAAAAATACTTCCCAATCATTAAGAAAATAAATCGTAAAATCATGAGCCTGCATTTTCTGAGAATAATAAATTCTAGAAATTAATAGTTTCGGACAAAGAAGTACACTTTGGAGATCCATGGTAATGACCAATTTCTTGGCACTGGCATAACTTTTAGCTTTTTGTTTTGCTTCTCTGTTTTTTTGACTTCTTCCTGTATATTGGAGATATTGTTTTTCACTTACACTTCCTACTTTATACTAAAAACATTTATCGCATTAATCTTTACGTGGTTCATGTATTGAGATCATCAAATTTTATACGAATGTATTCCTAGAGGCAATATTCCCTTCCTCATTTCCTTTACACCATTCCTTATATACCTTGTGCATGTGGAATTATGAAGAAAAGTTACCTTCAATATAGATTCTGCTAGTATTACTTCTACAGTAATGACTTGATACTTTAAGTAGTACTTTCAAACATTTCAGAACTGACTCTGACTTTTCTTTATTCTTCTTCATTGTCACTGTTCTTGCCTTGATCATCATCTTCATCTGGTTGCACCAGCACATCATTTATCCATCTTCTGAAAGTATCTCTACTCCGATCAAGAGTATTTAGAAAAAAATATTTCTACAAAATGTCATCTTGATGCAATCTTTATTGTGCATATAACAGTCGTGGGTTTTCCTACTTCACCATTATCGCCTACCTCTATCTCCTTTTATAAGGTTGGCCCCATTACAAGTACATGTTTTGTATCCCATGATTTCATATTCCCGAATTCTTCAAATTTTGCTTTTCGCAACTCATTGTCTTTCAAGCATTCTTCCCCTTATACTCTTTTCCTCCTGTTCTTAACATCTTACTAGCCATCCTTTAAATTGCTTTGTTTTCTGCTTATAATTTTTTTTCGGATAAACATTCTGGACCATTCACTGGAAGTTCATTTTCTTTGGTAGAGATTTCTTCACTGGCTGATACATTATTCTCATTGCCATTGTCTCCAATTAGTAGATTATTCTCTGTCACGATGAATTTTTTTCACCTGTTGTATAATTGACATTTTCTTCATCAATGCTGAAATCAGAATCTGTATTTTCTCTCTCTCTCTTCCATTCCTGTTGCTTTCCATTGCAGCCAGTTAATCAAGCAAAAGCTATATAAATTTAAAAGAGTTCTTGGAGATTCTTTCTCTTCGTTTACGTTATCTAATGCTATTTGGATTTCAGATTCTTCATTCATCCCTTCACTTCCAATTTGACCGATAGAACTATCAGGTAGCATACCACTCTTTCTTGATTTACTCTTTATGTAATTAATGCACATTGTGAAAGCTTAGGAAGTGATTCCAAGAGAAAAGGAAAAACTATATTCCAGTCAGTAACAACAAATCTTGACCAATGACTCGAACAGCTGATGATGATGCTTCACTACAATTATCCTCGTCATATCTTACAGGTTCTCTTTTCGAAATATGGTAGAAATACAGAGTACTCACTTTGATCTTTTACATAAAAGCGCTTTTTATTTGAAGCTTTTGTTTTATGCTAAAAACACGATTTTAACATCAGACGCTATAAATGGATACTGTATAAAATTAAATAGCTTTTAATGTCTTTTATAAACAAATTAATAAGCATACTGGACTATATAATTCACCCTGCAAACTCTATTTCAGACACTTGTCCACTATGTATCTCGTTCTTGAAACACCCCTGCACATTATTGATGCTCCTACAGAATTAAGGAGTAATAACTTACTGAGTTGCAGCAAACGTATTGGTTACTATTCATTATAATTTCTGTTGTATTGTTTAACTGTATTCCTTACCTTTATGGAAGTTATTGTACATCCTACTCAAATATTTGGAACACAGTTACGGTCCTTCACAAGCAACAAGTATAAAAAAAGGATTTAATTTATGTGTCAGTCTCGGTTAATATACGATATGAAACGCAAAACGCTTTAAACATAATTAATACAATTTTATATTAAAAGACCTGTCTCGAAAATCCCTATATTTGCACACTTTATTTTTAAAAATCTCTTTCTCACTTTTGGCACTCTATGGAATTATTCCCTCAGTCTGGCAACATGCTCAATTATTGCTTTAACAAAGCAAAATCAAATTCTTGATCTCACATAGCATCAAGAAGTTTAATAGAAACGTAGTAGGCATGAAGAAAAATCTGCTATGTGGAAGGTCAATCCACATGGCAGATGTACGCTTTCAACAACCAGCGTATATACGAATGTGCTATGTGGAAATTTTCACATAGCAGATTTTCTTTTACATGCAAACACATAGCAGATGTGGGAATCGTGATTTACGCCCTTATGATCGACTTTCGCTACATAATTGATATGCGAAACGATGCAGGATTAAATAACCTGTTATGTGGTACCAAAATCTTAAAATCCACAATTTCTCCACAGCAGGTTTTGACTTGACAGCGACGATATTAAACGATTTATCCTTCTATCAAACACGAATGTTCCCTGGATCAAATGTCCTATTTTAATTATGTAATTACTTTATATTTATTTCTAACGGGTGCAGCGGAGCGCACGGGTATGGCTAGTAAATAAATAAATTTTGTAAATCATCTCGCGACGCACTTCAGCTCTTTACACTACTCCTTCGCGAGACATATTTGGGAAATCTTTGACGTAACAGAATACATTTTAAAACCATTTGCAGCTGCCGCAATCGATTAATTTTACGCATAGTTGGAATTATGAAATATTTATAAAGAAGTCATTGATTCATTGAGAAAAAGGCATATTTTGCTGCGTATATCCAGGGAAGAATAAAAGATAAAAATATAAGACTAAAATATACAGTGCACACTTAACGTATTTTTGGTTCCTTTCTAAATACAGTTCCGAGTCCGATACAGTAATTCTGTTTAATAACAAACCATTTTTAAGCCTGTTATCTAACAATAACAAAGTACGAAATAACTGAGCGGTGCATAGTGTGACAAAAGGCGGCTTCCGATTAAAGCAATCGAATATCAGTGATCGGGAAAAAATTCGATCTTCATAAGACGCATAAGAAGACTGGCCCAATGATTGGATTTAGCAGTTTATATCGACTGCAAAGAGTAGGATACTATCCTCATTCCAACTTTTGTTCACCTGCAAGACAAAAATAGTGCTAATCAAAGGTTGCGAATTCCTTATTCATGAACGGTCTTACTAATAAAAACTCGATATACAGACGTTTAACTGTCTTATATTTATACAATGAGTAGCTCATTTATACCTCGTGTGTAAATTCCTTACTAATAATCGCTACATACGTCGTGTATAACAGTACAACTGTTACACAGCTACGTCATAGTTTCGTCATTACTTCGTTACGAAAGGTAATAGAATATCTGAGGTTCTCTATTGCATCCGGTAGAGCGCTCTAGTGTGGCGTGTTAAGTATCGATAGTACAACTGGCTCTAATCGATTACCATACTATATTTTGGTCAAAGAGTACAAGCTACAGCAATATTATTCTAATAATTCTATGATCTTTGGTTTGTTCTTCTTTGGTTACTAGGCAACCATCATCATAAAATGACAGTCGATACGAACAGCTGTTAAAGGGGCGGCCATTTTTTCTCTATATGCAACGCTTAAACAAGGGGTTTCGTGTATATAACTACTGCAAAGCAATTCCCATTGTATAGTTACAGGCTGTTTATACGTCCATCGCTTCTGCATGGTTTATTAGTAACGTTTTCTGTCTCAACTCTGCATAAGTCTCGTATAAAAACTATACACGGTTTATTAGTAAGACTGTAACTGTATTTAAGGTGGGATAAACATGTTTCTTCTTGATGTAACAGAATTTGTAAGACAATTTATAGCCTTGTAATTCTTCGCTATTACATCCCTACGAATAATCTGTGATTAGTTTATTTAGGGTTGATTCAATTTGTCATCTAGTAGGGGAAACTCGGCTAATTCCGCAGTAGTGCATATATGATTTTGCTGTGGCTTTACAATAGCGTGAACGTAAGTTTTGAGAGGCTGTCAACAGGAGGCATGTCCTCTGCAGTGCTATAGAAAAAAATGAAGGATATTGGTCGACACCTCTGTCGGCAATACAGTGAAACATCGAAAGTTGACTGTTTTTCGTGTTTTGCTACACAGCTGTAGAAGAAAGTGAGCATTGTTACATATAAATTGTTCCTTTTATGTTACTTTCATAATGTATTTGATAACTATTTATTGCTGCGGAATTAGCCAAGTCCTATTGCGGATTTATCCGCAGTGTTGCGGAATTACCCGAGTTGTTCTTTTTCGATGAATGTACAACTAAATATATTTGCATTTTAATAGGTCTCTTTATATCATTTGGTAATGAAAGATTTCACCAATGTTTACATACCTTAAGAATATTTTTCAATAAACATTTTGATAAAAATATGATAGATTTACTTCTTAATATTGCAGAATTAGCCGAGTCTCCCCTATAGTATAATCAGAGGATGGTGAGAAGCAATAAAATTTATACTTTCTACATTGATATTGCTTCAAAAGCGGATAATTAAACTTTGTTTAAAGAAGTCAATTGATTATGCAACAAATTTGATTAATCCCGATTTTAATGTTTTCAAAACTGAATAAAAATATAAATATACATTATTAAAATATCATCATAAAATTATATGAAATATAAAGGAGACCAACATGTTTACTCTACCAGAAGAAATTTGACATGTCCTTTAGCTGAACCAAAAGTTTCACAATCACTGGACTGAATTCATTTTGATAATAAAGCTACACCTTAGGTAATTTTAATTTTAATAAATTTAAGAACAAAATAAAATTAAAAAAATTGTTTAGTATTCATGCTCACTTTTGCATTCTTCTATTTCTTAATTTCATTGTAAAGAATCTTCCAATAAGATTGTCCTTAGTTTTTTATATGCAGAGGGTGACAAAAATGTATACACTCTTTCAATGATTACAACGTTAAGAATTATTATGATAAAGAAAAGTTTCAAAATTAAAAATAATATGAACTAATGTAGAAACCAGTCATATATTGAAAGTGTTCAAATTGTTGGCCATTGTGGTCCAGGCACAGCTGATAACGCTGACCAATGGACAATCTTATTGGAAGAAAAAATAGTGTACAGATACACAAAAGTGGTACAAATGATAAAAAAGATAACGAGAATAATAATACAATACATATCTACACAAAATAAATAAATAAATAAATAAATAAATAAATAAATAAATAAATAAATAAATATCAACTGGCATAAAATTCCAAAAACTACATTTTAAATGGATCGAAGTTCAATCTATGCAAATTGCCTTATTTTATATATCTGGAGACCGGAGAGAGAGATTTAGAATTTCTACTGTAAATAGTACGTTATGCAACGAGCCTATAATGGTAGTAATTAAGATGCGAGTAAGTTTGTTTATGAAACTCGCTTGCGCTCGTTTCATCATTTTCATACGAGTGTCTTAATTACCATTATAGGCAAGTTTCATACGACTATTTATGCTCGACCATATTTCTAACTTGAAATTATTCATAAGTATTCATGTTATAGTTATGTAAGTGAGGAGGGGAACTGACCTTCTAAATTGTGAGATGTACGCAGACGCAAAAGTATTGATTTTTTCCGAGGAACGAATGACATTGACCTAGATATAATCCAGAGAATAACATGAACATTAATCTTGATATAATCTGGAAATTGATTTAGAATTGAAAAACGAGATGATAAATTGAATTTATTTGAATATTATTTACAATTAACGCTAATTGTTATAGTAACAGAACATAACCTTCTGCGACAGTATTGGATTTCCAGCCTCCGTAATGTTTCGCTAGTTGTCTTTCGATTGCATATCCGAGAATAATCGATACTTGCGGTTTTATAATGGTACAATGGTGATTTCTCATTGGCTGAACAACTGAATTATAATGAATAGTTGTACTTTAATGAAGTGCATTAAAGGCTACTGCCAGGTGTATAATTACTACATTTCGGCATGGTCGAGCATAAAAAAATTTATGAAATCTTACACCCTTAGCAGGAATACAAAGACTGATATTGCTTAAGAAGGATTCACAATCAATATCACCATTAATGATTTCACAAAAGTAATAACAATAATAATAATAATAATAATAATAATAATAATAATAATAATAATAATAATAATAATAATAATAATAATAATGTCAAGTACGCGCCATTAGTTAAAATAATAATAATAATAATAATAATAATAATAATAATAATAATAATAAAAAGGTAAAGGTATCCCCGTAACATGCCAAGAAGGCTCTTGGGTGGCATGGAGGTAGAGCCCCATGCTTTCCATGACCTCGGCACTAGAATGAGGTGGTGTGGTCGGAACCACGCTCTGATCGCCTTTTACCCCCGTGAAAGACCCGGTACTCAATTTTGTTGGAGGCTGAGTGAACCTCGGGGCCGTTCTGAAAGTTTGGCAACGAGAAAAAATCCTGTCACCACCTGGGATCGAACCCCGGACCTTCCAGTCCGTAGTCAGCTGCTTTACCAACTGACCTAACCGGCCGCCAATAATAATAATAATAATAATAATAATAATAATAATAATAATAATAATAATAATAATTTATTGTAATTATCACATAAAGGTCAGAAAGTTTAATTTCATGAAAATAAAAGCGGTTACAAATTTATAACAACACCGGTCAACAAAATTAAACATATTTTTTGCTAAAAGATAAAGAATGGGTGATTTTATAGCATTTTTCGTGCTGATTTCGGATCTGTTTTCAAAATATTTCTATCACCCAGGGTTTTTCAGTAATGATATGAAATGTACTTCAGACTTATCTAGTATTGATACCTTGTAAAATTTTACCTAAAATGTGTGTGATAGGCCTATATATATTTCGCTTGAGAAACATCTCTTTTGAATGTCCAGCAATAGTCTGACAGAATATTTGGGCTTCATTTTTCCTGGTAGCGCCTTTCCATTTAGAAATATCCTGACGAAAACGCTTCCCATGTTCGTCGCTCACTACGCGAAGGTTTTGAGAAAAGGAAAAAAATTGATGAAAATCCAAGAAGTTATTTCATGGGCCCAGTTCTTGTCCTCATCTATTTCGCAATTAAAAGAACACTCGTAAGCTCTTTTAAATAGAGTAGTAAAATTCACCTGCGTGCTTTCAAAGTTAAGGGGAGAGGATGTTATTTTTTAAAACTTTTTTCCTATTTGGTGTAAATTGTTAATTTTATGTATGTAGAGAGCTCATAGCTATGGCAAGTCAACCAAATAAAAATATTTTGAAAAAAAAAAAAATTATTTGGTGGCCCAAATTTGAAAAAAAAACCCCAATGCAGGATTGTACTAAAACCGATATATCTAAACCGTTTTTAAAGATAGATTCAAACAGTTTTTGTAACGTATTTGCAAAAGTATGTTCTACAAACTGTCTGTAACAGAATTTTGATATTAGTCCCTACGTTTGTAAAATAAACAATTAAAATTTAGTAACAATCTTATGATTTCCTTCCTTGCAAATAAACAGACGTATTTTTAAAATGAAATCAATTAACAAAATTCTGTTACAGAGAAAAGTTTCCTAATAATCTAAAGAATGTGTGTTCTAAATTTCTTGCATGTATCTTTAATAGTTCAGAAATTATATCAATTTTTGTCTGGCAATGTAGCAAAAAAAATGAAGTTACTGGAAACCGATAAAAGCGGGCGTGTGATTTAAAAATCCATAGCGCAGGAAGTTTAAAAATGAAGTCTCAATATCCGATAAGGGCACAAATACCCACAAGATGTTATGCAATACATTCCACGCATATCAAAGTATATTTTAAAGAAAAAAAAATTTGAAAATTTAATTTACCAGAAACAACAATAAAAGTGGGCGAGTGATTTAAAAATCCAAATCCATATAGGAAGTTTAAAAACGGCGATCCACACACATCACAGGTTATTTTAAAGATTTTTTTTCTGAAAATTTAGTCATTTTTCATAAAAAAATACCTTCCTCTCCCCTTAATCAACCACAAAAGTAAGAAAAATTATTTGTGACTTACACAGTATTTCGAGGTATGTTTCACTTTATATGAAATTTTTACCACACTTAAAATTAAGACAAAGAAAACACGGGTTACGAAACTTGTTTCATGATGATAAATTTGTATTCAACTGAGAATTATTACTAACTCTCGCAGTATTATTATGAATAAAATTCTTTTTTATGAATTCTATCTCACAGAAAACAGTGATCTAAATTATAGGTCAATTCTTAAATCTATAAAATGAAATATATATTCTTTCCATTAGCATGTTGAAGACTGTACATAGCAATAAATATAAATCAAATTTTCTAAAATTACAAAAAAATGGTGGGTGGTAGAACAATTCTGACTTTATTTTTAGAATCAGCAAAAGAAATTACACGATAAACAACAGAAATAGTACATTTAACAAAATCATTGTTAACCAGTGTTATTATCTCTATCAAACAGCCAGTTTCAGTTCTGGGAAATGCATGTTTCCTTCCTACTTCCTTCAATACAATAATTTCTGTGGGGTATAAGCCAGTAGGTGATAGCTTGCATTTATTTCCTTAAATAGATAACACAGTTACCTTTTCCTCGCTACGAAATTTTGCCACTGAATGTCCTGACAAAATTAAACTGCGCTGACATCCATATAATCTGCAGTTGATGGTCATTTCATTAGTTTCTTACATTACGAATGAAAATCATGCCTTCTTTTACTCTTTTGCTACATTTTTTTTGTTTTATTTGTTGTGTTGTTCTTCTCCCTCTTCCGTAATTTACTTTTTTTTTCTTCTTTCTTTTTTTCGTCGGTGTAACTTTTATCCTAGGAGTAAAGTACTTTGCCAGAACAAAACAAGTAGAGGCAGTGCACTTCGAATCACAAATAGATGCTTTTTGGGATCCGAATAAAATATACACTTCCCATTTCTACTTAATTTTCTCTCTGAAACAGAGCATTAACATACAGTAGTTTAAACATTAATCTCTAATAAAACGTCTGTGAAACTTTTAATAACATTATAATTGTACTAAGGAAGCGGAAATTGCAAAGGCAGATGATACAAAATAAATGTAATTTGCTTTTCTCAACTTCTCTTCCTAATTATTTTTTAACATTTACACAAGCCTAGTTTCTTTCTCACATTTTAAGAGCGTTAAAAGGAAGCTTTAATTATATACAACTTTGAATTCTTGTTTTTAGCCACGCAATTCTTGTCCAAAGGCAAGAGGCTGAAATTTTAACAATGTTAGTCATGTATATTGTCAGAAGCTTAGCTTTAATAATTGTCACGTTTATGTGTATTTCTTCTTTATTGAATGCAGGTTTGGTATCCCAGAGCACATGACCGAATACTTTGTTATGAAATAATGGGTTATTCTCTTGGCAATTGTGTACCGAGGAGCTATTGCTATGGATATTTTGATGTTATATTTTCGGATAAGCTATGATGTAATACAATAAATTATTTAATTAACAATTTTCCATCAAAGAACTTATCTTTAAAATAAGGGATAAGAAAACCGTTATACGAGCGTGATCCAGAAGTAATGTACAAACTTACTTCACTGGCACGAATTTTAGTTTTTCAATCCACTTACATCAAGATTATTCAAAATAGTCCCTTTGAAAAGTTATGCATACCGAAGAGAATTATGAATTTTATTATTTTTATTGAAAAGATTGTATTAGAGATCTCGGTGTAATAATTGACAATAAATTATATTTTCACAACCACATTGATTATATTTATAATCATGCAATACGAATGTTAGGAATGATTCGATCAATTACTTATTCTTTTTCAACACCTGACTCTCTTTTAATACTATACTATACATTAGTGAGATCGAAACTCGAATATGCATCTGTAGTTTGGAACTCTATTACTAGTTCTGATTCGGCAAAACTGGAAAATATTCAAAGGAAATTTATTTCATTATGTTAGTACAGATTCCTGCCTAATAACTCTGGGTACAGCTATGATAAAAAAAAAGCGAGCACTTTAAATGTCGAAGCCTGTATGCCAGACGTCATGATCTCGATTACTTATTCTTATGTAATGTCTTTAAAGGTAACATTAATTGTCAATCGTTCTTAAACAGTGTCAGCCTTCGTATTCCTATGAAGGACATGAGACATCACTAACTCTTCTATATTAGAAATTCCAAATCTTCCTCGCCGGTCTCCAGATGTATTAAACATGCTAACTTACATGTAGGCGATTTCGATCCATTCAATGTTTAGAGGTATTAGAATATGGCAATGTCTTTGCTAATATTATTTGCATAATCCTTATACACAAATTGGTAGTATGAATCGACTCCTTTCCCTAATATTTTATAGTTTTAATTCTTGTAAATTAATTATTGTAATCTATGTTCTTTATTTTGTTGTTAACTCAAGTATTTTATTGTACTGTAGTGATCATTTTAATGTAATAAATGTATCACGGTGCTGGACTTTTATTGGCCAATGGCTGTTGTCCAGCACATAAATATCAATAAATAAATAAAATAAATAAATAAATAAATAAATAAATAAATAAATAAATAAATAAATAAATAAATAAATAAATAAATAAATAAATAAATAAATAAATAAATAAATAAATAAATAAATAAATATTATTATCATCATTATCATCATAATTAATCATTAATGCCTTCGTCATATTTTAACAACATTGCATACCGGATGATTCAAAAGGAGTTACCACCACTTACGGAGTTTATTTATGAAGTCATTTTCAGCAAAAAAGACACATAAACATGAGCCCTATTCTCAATATTTTCAAAGTTACATAAATTTGAAATTGCTTGTAAAATTCCTTTCTTCTTTACTCTTAAGGGTAAATGAATTTTACAAATGGAGAATAAACTATTCAGAAGTATCATTTCTTTAATTGGGTACTATTTTAAAACTAAAAATTTGTTGTGAATTCTTTAGTCGCTTCGTACAGATTTTTTTTCCCGACTTTTAAATACAAAATTACATTATTCTTATGTAAGTCTACTATTGTTACAAATCACAACTCTCTTGTAAAGTCTTTACGAATGTGCATTAGGATGCAACATTCAAATGTAAAGAATCAAGTCGCTAGAAGTGGTGTAATTTGTAACAATTATTGTGATAAGTGCATAAGAAAAATGTAATTTTGTAATTGAAAAAAAAATTCTTTACGAAGCAACTAAGGAATTCACAATTCACTTTTAGCTTTAGACTACTAGGCAATTAAAGAAATGATACTTCTTAATAGTTCATTCCTTTATGCAACATTCTTTTACCCTTAAAACTAAAGAAAAAAAAGGTAGTTTACAAACAACTTCAAATTAGTGTAACTCTGAATATATTGAGAATAAGACTCATGTTTATATGACATTTTTTGTTGAAAAATGTTCCCAAATATAAGCTCCGTCAGTGGCGCTAACTCTCGTGAATCAATCTGTAGCCTATATCCTGTAAAAGGGCCATGGAAGATGATATTTAACAGAGGTGATGCTGTGTTAGGTAACATACAGTAAAAGGTCACAAACAAAAGTATGGAGCAGAGTTCAGAGAATTCTTAACGATTTCAACAGTAGATTTAATGTTCCAAGCGGATGTTTCAATCCATTAGGCACGCCACAGTATTACGTTTCCGAATGAACACCGTGATATATGATGTACTCTAGTTTATTGCTAAACGACTAAAATATCCTGGGGCAAATTGAATTGATTTGATAATGCATGCCAATTTGTATTAAGTTTATCCTCTAACATAACACAAATTTCGCTCCGTGTTTCAATGGACATCCATTAATTATTGGTCAGGATGTGAACTTCGCCATTTAGTTGGCCATTTGCGACAGACAGTCTGTAAAACGGATATACAGAATATTAAAGTTATTTTAAAGAAGACAGCGATATACGTATTGATAGAGAATCTGGGAAGTGGAATTCTCGTCACTGAAACTCTCGTCACTAGCTATAACATCTAGTCACAGCAATTTTGTCACCCGGTGTTTTGGTCACTTCGACTTTTTGGTCACCCAATATTTTGGTTACTAGTACATATTTTCTTATAAATAATAATTAATTTTGACAAATAAAATATCCATAGGTACGCTGTATAAAATGTTATGTGATTAATGTTTGAAAATATTGCTACACAACATAAAATGTTACATGATTTATGTTTAAAAATTGCCATCCAAATTGTGACCGATGGTTCTGAGGTATGTAAGAACATCAACATCTTCTTTACAATCAGGGTATCATTCTGCTATCCTTCTGTCTAAATCCTCCACTTTCTTCTTTTTTTAAAGGGTGGGAAGTGACCTTCGCAATAACCCTAAAGCCCCTAATATTTCGAGTGAATCGGAATTGCAATTCATGATGCTCCATCAATACAATAAATTTGATAATAACTAAAATAAGTAAGAACGTCACCTTTCACCTAAATTTTTTTTGCGAAATACTTATATGTGTAACCACGGAAACAACCTTACAATGACATTTCAATCTCATTATACATATGCGTAACCACGGAAACAACCTCACAATGACATTTAAATCTCATTATACATATACGTAACCACGGAAACAACCTTACAATGACATTTAAATCTCATTATACATATGCGTAGCCACGGAAACAACCTTACAGTGACATTTGAATCTCATTATACTTATGTGTAGCCACGGAAACAACCTTACGATGACATTTAAATCTCATTATACATATGCGTAGCCACGGAAACAACTTACAATGATATTTAAATTTCATTATACATATGCGTAGCCACGGAAACAACCTTACAATGATATTTAAATCTCATTATACATACTCGTATGCTTAGCCACGGAAACAATCTTACGATTACATTTAAATCCCATTATACATATGCGTAGCCACGGAAAGAACCTTACGATGACATTTAAATGTCATTATACATATGCGTAACCACGGAAACAACCTTACGATGACATTTAAATCTCATTATACATATGCGTAACCACGGAAACAACCTTACAATGACATTTAAATCTCATTATACATATCCGTAGCCACGGAAAAAAACTTACAATGATATTTAAATTTCATTATACATATGCGTAGCCACGGAAACAATCTTACAATGATATTTAAATCTCATTATATTTACTCGTATGCGTAGCCACGGAAACAACCTTACGATGACATTTAAATCACATTAAATTTGTCCAATAAAACATTACTAAATTATTAAATGTAATCGGGTCTAGTTATACACGGAAGTCATTTAAAAATCCTTTTAAATGGTAAGTTCAAATTGTGAGATATTCTCATTATACGCATGAAATATTTTATTGTTGTTGTTTTTTTGTGTTTTAAACTATGTAACTTCAGTTTTGTATCCAGTACACATTTTACAAGCATTATTAGGCATTTTGAATCCTTAGTGAGTTGCAGTTTTATCAGTAGCAATGAAAAATTAAAAAAAGAAGTATTTTCATAAAAAGTTCAATTCACTTTCCCCGAAAAATGGTACGTGATGGGGCAATTTGGATTTTAAATTCAGATTTAGGGCACACATCTTACTAATATTCACCTATTTTTATTTCGGAGCAAAACAAAAAGTAAATACTTGTTGTTCAGTGAATTAGTGAGTCTCAGTTTTCAAACGAAACGACTGTACTCGATAATAAAACAAAGCAGTCACACAATGCGTGTAATCTGCAAATACTCAAGGTTCCAGAACGTTACCAAATGTATTCAATCCGTGATATGTTTCGAATACAATATCGGCACAGTTCCTATTGTTCTGTATTAAATTCAGTTCTATAGCAAACATAAACACAGAATTTATTAATTCCGTCACTCTACAGCGAGGTGAACCTATATAATATGCTTGTTTATTAAGCATTTAGGCGAGAATTCAATTGTCATTAATTATTCCGATCATTCATAAATTCATTTCCAAAACGTACAATATAGTTTTCTAATAAGATTAATGTATAATGTGCGAAATACAACATTGTTAAGCGCTTTCTTCCTTGATATTAAATTTATATTCATATTATGAATATTCCACAGAGCGTTGGACAAGAAAACAGTGATATTTAACAACTGAAATTATGCTAGTATTTTATCTTGCAATGTTGTTGAAGCTGAGAGATGCAAGATTTATTTAACTTTATTTAAATCGGTAATTATATATGGAATTATAGGATGGGGTAGTTTATTTAAAACCAATTTTAATCCACTTTATTTATTACAGAAGAAAATAGCTAAAATATGTCTTCATAAATCGATTGATTTTCCATCTCAAAAATTGTTTTTTTAGACTTTAATGTTCTTAAAATCAGACGAATTTCCATCTTAAGTCTTGCGTACACTACTTTTAACAATTTATTACAGAAGATTGATAAATGGGCAACTTATTTCAATTTCAGAACACACTCACTATTTAACTCCACATTACAACACACAAACACACGCTTACAACAGGCAGCGATATCAAGATGACGCTATGATGCAGTAGGCTCTGACGATGGTATACATACCGAAACAGCTGTAAATCTACGTGCTTATATAACACTAGTAAGTTGCCCATTTATCACTCTTCAGACAAAATTATTATATTGTATTAATAAAATTCATACATAAAAATAGGAATGATTTTGAATTGCATTCTCATAGTTATGAAACAAAACATATCAATTCTTTAAGATTGTTTGAACCAAAATGCAACACTGCCACAGTATTTAATCTTAGTAGTAATTTAGGCCCAAGAATATATAAGAAATTTATAGTTAAATGTCCTAATCTTGTCAATTCTAATAGTTCTATTATTAAATTTAAAAATTTATGTATGGATTTTATAAAGCGTGCATTTCCAGAAAGTTGTAAGTGCCAATTTGTGAAGTATACAGTAGGAACAAAAACAGTTTTCTACAGTACATACACCGTTGTGACTTGCACAACCTGAAAGTGCACTACTTCATTACTTGGAGTAGCACTTTCTTCATAACCTTTCGCAATATTGTCAAACAGGCCACCTACAACTGATATATGTGAAAAAATAGATTCTCCCTGTTTCGGCACTTACAACGTTATGGAAATGCGCGCTTCATATAATGAAAAATTGTAAATTTAAATTTGTATATTCTTATTGTGTAATTGACATAAAACAAATTGTATTATATACTTCTTAATTTAAATTCAGGAACCCGTCCCTGAGCACGAGTTCTACTCTATCAGGGGTGAACTAAAGTTTTATCTGTTTATATTATATTTTATGTTACAATTATTAGCAAAATAAATACATAAATAAATTTGTAACACATTTACGCTGGAAGAAATCTACTGCAGTTCTTACTACTCACGTATTACTTTATGACGTATGGTCTCAAAATTCTTCTTCTTATGTATCACTCGCTGTATTAGTTGTCACTATGATATAAACAAGTAATGCATTATGAATGTTTTATAGCGGTCTGCTCAAATAAGTTATCACTGGAAGTTATTATTATATCAAATAAAAATCAAGAAATCAGACCATTAGCAATTTAAATAAATAAATAAATAGACAGACAGTCAGACAGACAGTAGGACAGATAGATAGATAGATAGATAGATAGATAGATAGATAGATAGATAGATAGAGACAGACAGATAGACAGGTATAGAGGTGGGTGGGTGGTGGGGGGTGGGATGGGTGGGTGGGTTGGGTGGGTGGGTAGATAGGTAGGTGGGTAGGTAGATAGATAGATAGATAGATAGATAGATAGATAGATAGATAGATAGATAGATAGATAGATAGATAGATAGATAGATAGATAGATAGATAGATAGATAGATAGATAGATAGATAGATAGATAGATAGATAGATAGATAGATAGATAGATAGATAGATAGATAGATAGATAGATAGATAGATAGATAGATAGATAGATAGATAGATAGATAGATAGATAGATAGATAGATAGATAGATAGATAGATAGATAGATAGATAGATAGATAGATAGATAGATAGATAGATAGATAGATAGATAGATAGATAGATAGATAGATAGATAGATAGATAGATAGATAGATAGATAGATAGACAGACAGACAGACAGACAGACAGACAGGCAGGCAGGCAGGCAGGCAGGCAGGCAGGCAGGCAGGCAGACAGACAGATAGATAGATAGATAAGTAAATAAATAAATAAATAAATAAGTAAATAAATAAATAAACAAACAAATAAATGATAGCGATGCGGCGCCTATCATTGTTCGACACAACTTCGAACTATACTTCGTTCCATAAGCTGAAGGAGAAGTCATTGTCGGCAGAGGAGGAGAGGAGTGTAATTGCTCTTCAACCAATGGCAGAGGTCACATTCCACTCTTCTCTTGAAGTTAAAACGATTCACACCCCCGCCCAACTTCAAGTAAAGCGTGGAATGAGACCTCTTTCATTGGTTGAATAGTATTTATACTTCTCCTCTGGCGGCAATGTTCACTTCTCCTGTTAGAGATTATGGAACGAAGTATAGTAATGGATCATTCATTGTAAACTGTGAAATAATCACTAAACATTTAGAGTTATTTTTTTTTTTATTTTGACAAGTACCTACTTTTCAACTTTGCTCTAGAATAAGCCATTAGAAAAGTCCAGGATAACAGACAGGGTTTGGAATTGAATGTGTTACATTAGGTGCTTGTCTATGCGGATGACGTGAATATGTTAGCAGAAAATCTACAAACTATTGGGGAAAGCACGGGAATTTTATTTGAAGCAAGTAAAAAGATAGGTTTGGAAGTAAATCCCGAGAAGATAAAGTATATGATTATGTCTCGTGACCAAAATACTGTGCGAAATGGAAATAGAAAAATTGGAAATTTGTCCTTTGAATAGGTGGAAAAGTTCAAATATCTTGGAGCAACAGTAACAAATATATACATGGCTAGGGCTAGGATTTTGATAAAATTGCATCTTTTTTTTTCTAGTAAGCCAGAAAAATTGCTGCTTTAGTATTTGTATGTTATGTGATAAACTGAATGTTTTAGGGTTTTTTCTTTTGCATTTTTTACCTCTTACAACTCATACGAGCATTTTTTGTTTTATTCGGTCATTTTTGGGGTATTTTCATTTAATTTTGGCCATAAATCCCCATTATTAATGTAAAATATTATTTATTTCCTTCGACATTTTCCCTACATATTTTTTCAATTAATACTCATTATATTGTATATTATTTCAATCGTTTCTCTACGCAAATATTGTCATTTTAACGTAGTACACCCCACGTAACGGATCAGTCCACTCAACTCTTCAATATAGACTTCTCTATACTTGCTAGTTCCGAATAAGAGTGTCCTTGTGGTGGACTACGTGGACTACATCAGGTAGAATTACTAATTAAAGTGTATTACTTAGAAAAATTATGTAAAATTAAATAAACTTGAATGTTGTTACTAGAATTTAATTTAATTACTAATCTGAATATTAATATTCCAACTAAGCCAATTATGTAAGATCAATTTTAGGGCATTTTTAAAAATATTTTTAGTTCATAAATGCATTGTTTTAGGACATTTTTTCATGATTTATAAGTCATAAAAATCCTAGCCCTATACATAACACTTGGGAGAAAATTAAACGCAGAATAAATTTGTGAAAAGCGTGTTATTATTCGGGTGAGAAGCTTTTATCGTCCAGTCCGCTCTCAAACGAACTGAAAATTAGTATTTATAAAACACTTAAATTATCGGTTGTTCTGTATGGTTGTGAAACTTGGACCCTCACTTTGAGAGAGGAACAGAGGTTAAGGCTGTTCTAGAATAAGGTGCTTAGGAAAATATTTGAGGCTAAGGAGGATGAAGTTCTAGGAGAATGAAGAAAGTTACACAACGCAGAACTGCACGCATTGTATTGTTCACCTGACATAATTGGAAAGATTAAATCCAGACGTTTGAGATGGGCAGGGCATGTAGCACTATGGGAGAATCTGGATATCCATATACTGGGTGTTCAGTTCAAAATGTTGTCATGGCTCGCTGTATGCCGTCATGTGGCTAGCGGATGAGCCTAGAGAATTCAATCTTCCTACACTTCCGCAAAGGTGTATAACCTAAGAGGCAGAGAAGTTGCCTAGCAAGTACGGCGTTCATTCTGAAGAGTACGTACCGATACGTACGGTAACGCCGGTAGTGGCAGGAATGTGAATTGTTTGGAAATACGTACTGTCGGGATATGGGGAGAGGATTAAGATGATTACTTACGTATTTGTTGACATTAACTTCGACGGTCAACATGGACACGGAGCATTTGATTTGTGTTGTGGAATGTTACCGTACGCAACCGATGATAACAAATACCCTGCGTACGACTTGCCGGCGCAAAACACAGTTCGAAAGAGGTTATGGTAGCACACAGACCGTACAGACCGCCATCTGTTGCTACGACGTTCAAGTTATACCGTACACGTTCTCAAGTTCAGATTGAAGAACGCCTTAAATAATAGGCAACTTCTCTAACTTATAAGCTGAAACTCGCTTCAAATCGGTGACCCAACAACAGTAACGTCATGACACCCTTTGAAATGAACACCCAGTAGAGTGTTAGTTGAGAGACCGGAGGGAAAAATACCTTTGGGGAGACCGAGACGTAGTTTGGACGATAATATTAAAATGGATTTGAGGGAGATGGGTTATGATGGTAGGGACTGGATTAATGTTTCACATGATAGGAACTGATGGCGGGCTTATGTTAGGGCGGCAATGAACCTCCGGGTTCCTTAAAAGCCATTTGTAGGTAAGTAAGGATTAGTACGTAAGGATAGGAATCTTTTAGGTGACGTAGATCTACCGACATGTACCTTTCGGCCTTACTGTGTCTCCGAAGGAAGTGATACTAAGGGCCGATTGTATAAACCATTTAATCTTAGATCAGAGGTTAAATTGATCCTCGTTCTAGCTGAACTTGGAATTTTGTGTTGTATAAAGTCTAATCTGAGATTAATTTGTCTCAAACTAAAGTCAACTTTGATTGAAGAAATTTCTCCGATTAAGTTAGATGATCCAAGTTCAGTTATTTCTTTTCTGTTTGAAGTATAGAAGTGGGAGATTGTGCAAAAAGAATAACCATTATTATTAATATATATTTTTTTTTCAATTTCTTGTCTTAATATACAAACATTCTTATATTTTATAAGGTTTTATCGTGTTCAGCAGTATCAAATAACATAACCTATAATTATATTATGTTTATAACAACCATTAATTATTCATGGATAAGATAAGTACACTTAGCGGCAAAAAGAATGGGCCAACTCTTGGCGGATAGAAATGCTAAGTTCTATCGCGCGGTTCACTCGTGTAAACGTAACCCAGTGCAAGGCATTGCTGTGGTGTCTCTTCATTGAAAGTCGTCCGTCTATAATGTAATAAACCTTATGAGCAGTGTGTGGCCCAGTGGTAAGAAGTCTGACATCCGTGCCAGAGGTTGTGAATTCGCCTCCTGGTATGGTAAAATTATTTTTTTTATTAGTTTAAATGTGAAATGGCATTTGTTAACAAACTTCGTTATGCCTGCCTTGTAAAAATATTATTGCCCATTACCTGTTGTCTATTAATAGGTGAGACCTGGTCTGTATAAACAAAAATACTTGTTTCACATCCTAAAAAAACGGACGCATATCAAACACAAATAAATAATTAAATTAACAAAAACAAACAATTTGTTAATATATTAACAAAACAAGGCTGTGGTGGGGACTAATATCTCGTCCACAAACAACCTGCGTCAACATCTGCCCTCATTCTGCGCGGCATGGAGTCCACAAGATTATGGAACAGGTCTAAATTCTTGACCATCTTTTCCCACGCATTTAGAACTCTGTTCCACAATTCCTCAGGTGTCCGAACGGGTCGTTGTTCTGCCCAATTAGAGGGTAGGATCCTTTTGACTGCAGCCCACAAATTTTGAAACGGATTCATATCTGGTGAATTTGGAGGCTAGTCGACTGGGTCGACATCACGCCTCCTCGTAAACCATCTTTGAATCCGGTTGGCGGTGTGTACCGGATGATTATCCTGCTGGAAGAAAAAGTGTTCCTTCTGGATATCATTTTCGGGCGGAAGGGATCATTACATTTGCCAAAATGTGTTCGTAGACTTTTGCCGTTAACAGACCGTGGATGCGTTCCAGAAGTCCTGCCCCATCGTATGACATCCACACCCAACACGCGACCCTCACGCGAAGCGTATCGGTGGTCATTCATACAATAAACTAGGGTAGTACTATCATTGCTATTGGAGACAATTACCTCGTCGGAGAAAATGACATTTCTCCAATCGAAGTCCTGTCGGAGAGTAGCATACGCAGGATAACCTATGCGAACCAGGGCAAGGAGTTATTGTTTCTGTGCCATTTTCAAGCGTAATGACGGGACAGAGCGTTATATTAACAGATACGGTAGCAGTATTGCTTGAAAGAGAGAGGGAGGTTTATTGTTTATTAGAGTTTGGGCATATTATAAGAGATATCGCCACGTAATTATAGCTTTGCGAGACACATATGATGGCAAATTTGTAATAAAAAAAAGAAGAAGATCGGGAGAGATTCGAACCTTCAGCTACTACTACTAACTTGTTCAACATACCACTGCCGTAACAACTTACGCTACTGTAACTGTTTGTATTGGTTCGACATAATACATGGTTTTCCTTTTCATATTCGCTCCGGTTGATTTTGTATTTATCAATTTTATTATTACTTCACTCTTCAAGAGCCCTGGTGTATCTAGAATCAACTCGCCATTCGATTTTATTACATATTTTAGCTTCTTAAACAAAATACAGCAAATTTAAATGGTTTGATTATGTGTTACCTAGTGAACTACGGCGTTGACGAGACGAGCATGCGCAATGTATGTCTCTGGAACTTAGAAACTGTCGGCCGGCCCATTCTTTTTGCTGCTAAGTGTACATTCATAAATTTTCAATTAACTGTATTACTAAACGAAAATTGTCGTTTTATAAAGCTTTATTATGTTTAGCAGTACCAAACACCATAACATGATAACAATTTGGAGAACGGTCAATCTTCTTATTGTCCGCCTTTATTTACAATGCACAAAAAACATCAGTGTCTCCAACAGAGTGTGCGGAAAGTCGCCAAAAAGTAGTTGGAAAGTCGCTAGATTTCTTATTATCAACTAAGAAAGATTAAATTTTGTCACTAGGAGGTGCTAAAAAAGTCGCTAAATCCCTATTTAAGCAATATAAAAGTTAAAAGAAATTGTCGTCGAAAAACAGTTAAAGTCGCCAAATTGGCTACACTGAACAAACCTGTACAACATGGCCAGCGCATTACATACTTCATCTGTTTATGCGGTGTTGCCAAGTCCTTTTCACGTGAACTTCGATTGCATTTGAACCTAGGTAATTTGATCGCAGAAAAATTTTATACAATATAAGAAGTGTCTGAACTCGGTTCACTTTTCGATCTTTGATCAAAGTTGATCTTTAGTCAGGGAGTTTTATACAATTGGGCCTAAGAGTTCTCGAGAATTTATCGTCCTCCAGGCTTCAATTCGCGAGTCTTAGACACTACGGCATGGTGTTTCTAGGCCAGCAAGAACGACCCGAATTACAGCTGTGTCAACACGGAATTAACCTATAATGAATGGCGGCGTTTCACTATGTAGAGAATTCTCCAATACAATACGAAGATTTCTTTGCTCCATAGCGGTGGGCGGGGTAGGGTGGATGTGGTGCAAATTGGGATCTGCGAACACGCAATGTGCCGTGCAGTGGATGCATCACGGGCTGGCACTAAGGCTGCATGTTCCACAGTAAGAACTTCATATCCTCCACGCCTTTTTACCCTAACAGAGAGTGTAACATTACCTACATACACAGTTACGTAGTCCTGTTACACAATAGTATAGTAGAACCACTATTATCCATAGTAATGAAGGGTGTTGACTGAACGGTTAATCGAAAAAATTGCATAATCCGTACCTTAAAAGATTTTCGTAAATTCAGTGAATAATGCTTACACTTACGTAATTTCCTCTATGGCCTTGCATTGAACACGCTCAGTAGTAGATAATAACGTCACTCATTTACTGTATGTCTGGTTAATACTTACTTACAAATGGCTTTTAAGGAACACGCAGGTTCATTGCCGCCCTCACATAAGCCCGCCATCGGTCCCTATCCTGTGCAAGATTAATCCAATCTCTATATAGTTTTGGCCGATGAATTGTATATGCTTTAAATTGAATAGTAATCTATATAGCTCTACTGATAAATTGTTTGTGTTTGTAATTTGAAGTAGTTTGCATGATATGCATTATCAATTTCTGTATATCACAACTGGTTGAATTGTTTATGCCTTAAATTTAATTAAATTGTTTTGTATTATAATATAGCTCAACTTATGAATGATCGTTTGCGTTTGTAAATTTAATAATCTGATTGGCTATGTATTGTATACTTTTAGTAAAGCCATCGATGTAGCTCAGTCGGCAGACTCGCTGGGCTGCTGATCCGGAGCTGCGTTCGGGCTTGGGTTGGATCCCCCTTTGGACTTTGGTTTCTTCGAAGGTTTTCCCCAGCCGTGGGACTGAAGCCGGATGGTCTATGGCGAGTCCTTGGCATCAAGCCCTTTGATTTGATTACCTGGTTGGGTTTTTCCGAAGTTTCCCCCACCGAAAAGCAAATGCCGGGTAATATTTTGGCGAATCCTCGGACCTCATCTCATCTCACTACATCTCGCCAAAATGTAAAAAAAAATTGTACAAAATTGTAAAAATTGTAGAAAATTACTAAATTGTAAAACTATAAAAATTTGTAAAAATTGTAATTGTAATATTGTAAAATGTTGACATGTTCCACATCTTAAAGCTTCATTGCTCATGTAAGATCTATGGAATAAAATGAATGAATGAATGAATGAATGAATGAATGAATGAATGAATGAATGAATATCATATCCCACCTCCCTCAAATCCATTTTAATATTATGCTCCCATCTACGTCTCGGCGTCCCCAAAAGGTCTTTTTCCCTCCGGTCTCTCAACTACTGTCTTCCTCCGACGAGTTTAGTGCTGGGACCTGAGGTATTCTTGCCATCGGTGCGGAGGGGTTTGTAGGTAGATTCTTTTGTTGCTACAGCTAAGTCGAGCCGAGCGGATTGGGAAGTATTAATCGTCCAAAAATATGCAGTCTTCAGTTTGTAGTAGTGTGTGACTGTGTGCACGTGTTAGGTACTCTATATACGAGTGAAATGTTTTCAGTATGATTGTACTTCCTTCCAGACTGCCGCTGTCACTGTTCCCTCCTACTCCAGTACCGCGCTAGGCTAGTCGGAACCGCATTCCTCTCAGCCCTAAACTCCTCAGAGGATGACAGTAACACTCTGTCCACACCTGTGGAGTAACGGCCAGCGCGTCTGGCCGCGAAACCAGGTGGCCCGGGTTCGAATCCCGGTCGGGGCAAGTTACCTGGTTGAGATTTCTTCCTTGGTTTTCCCTCAACACAATACGAGCAAATGCTGGGTAACTTCCGGAGCTGGATCCCAGACTCATTTCATCGGCATTATCACCTTCATTTCATTCAGATGCTAAATAACCTGAGATGTTGATACAGCGTCGTAAAATAACCCAATAAAATAAAATAAAACTAACACTCTATATGCATTTCTGGTTCGTCCATACGTGCTACATGCCCTGTCCATCTCAAACGTCTGGATTTAATATTCCTAATTATGTCAGGTGAAGAATATAATGCGTGCAGTTCTGCGTTGTGTAACTTTCTCCATTCTCCTGTAACTTCATCCCTTTCAGACCCAAATATTTCCCTAAGAACCTTATTCTCAAAAAACCTTAATCTATTTTCCTCTCTCAAAGTAAGAGTCCAACCATACAGAAGAAGCGGTAATTTAACTTAGTTACTTACTTATTTATGACTTTTAAGGAACACGCAGGTTCATTGCCGCCTTCACATAAGCCCGCCATCGGTCCCTATCCTGTGCAAAATTAATCCAGTCTCTATCATCATATCCCATCTCTCTCAAATCCATTTTAATATTATCCTCCCATCTACGTCTCGGCCTCCTAAACGTCTATTTTTTCTCCGGCCTCCCAGCTAACACTCTATACGCATTTCTGGATTCGCCCATACGTGCTACATGCCCCGCCACCTCAAACATTTGGATTTAATGTTCCTAATTATGTCAAGTGAAGAATACAATACATGCAGTTCTGCGTTGTGTAACTTTCTCCATTCTCCTGTACCTTCATCCCTATTAGCATCAGATATTTTCCTAAGAACCATATTCTCAAACACCCTTAATCTCTGTTCCTCTCTCAAAGTAGTTCAAGTTTCACAACCATACAGAACAACCGGTAATATAACTTAGTTACTTACTTACTTATGACTTTTAAGGAACCCGGAGGTTCATTGCCGCCCTCACATAAGCCTGATATCGGTCCCTATCCTGAGCAAGATTAATCCAGTCTCTATCATTATATCCCACATCCCTCAAATCCATTTTAATATGATCCTCCCATCTACGTCTTGCCTCCCTAAACGTCTTTTTACCTCCGGCCTCCCAACTAAGACTCTATATGCATTTCTGGATTCGCCTATGCATGCTACATGCCCTGCCCATCTCTAATTTCTGGATTTAATGTTCCTAACTATGTCAGGTGAAGAATACAATGCATGCAGTTCTGCGTTGTGTAACTTTCTCCATTCTCCTGTAACTCCATCCCTTTTAGCCCCAAATATTTTCCTAAGAATCTTATTCTCAAACACCCTTAATCTCTGTTCCTCTCTCAAAGTAAGAGTCCATACAGAACAACCGGTAATATAACTTACTTACTTATAGCTTTTAAGGAGCCCGCAGGTTGTATGTTAAAGATAATCTTCCAACTTTGACTTTAAGAAATGATATTCATTCCTACGACACAAGACAAGAAAATGATTTTAATATCATAGCTTTTAGATTTGCTAAATCACAAAAAAATTGTCACATATCATTGAGGGTTGCAAATAAATTTCCATCACATATTTTTAATTTAAGCAGAGCTGCTCTCAAATTTTACATCTCTAGTTGGTTAATTTTAAATCCGTTTTACAATCTTGACGAATTTTTTTATTGTACAGTCTATTTTGATTGTTCCATTTTAACTGACATTGTTTATAGAGATTGTTTTTATATATGTAATTTAAACTAAACTGAACTAACTTTTCTATAATTTAAATTATTTGTTCATTTATTTTTACTGGTACTGACAGAATAAGGCCATAAGCCTTCTCTTCCACTCAACCGGTATAAAAACACATATCAAATATAAATAACATCAATACAGAAAACAATGGAATAATAAAAATAATAATAATAATAATAATAATAATAATAATAATAAGAGTTCTTCCTTTGATAGCCTACATAACATCAAGTCAGATGTAGGTCTACTGCCGTATAATAGAAGAACCTCAATCAGAGGTAGACTGTTTACTCTACTGTCCAAATTGAAGAAATGAGTTCCAAACTGGCCTAAGTCCAAATGACAAGTTGTGATAAAAATGACAATATTTCATCGAATGTGATGAGTCATTTCATAGGCTGATAAACAAGGAACAGGTTTTTTACCAGGAAATTAGCGTAAAAACCCTTGTTCACCCAATTATGGAATATGGAGCACTAGGTTGGGATCCGTACAGACAAAACCAAATCGATTCAATAGAAAAGGTCCAAAGCAAGGCAGCAAAATATTTCAAAATGGGGAAGGAACATGGTGAAGAGATAGTAAAAGACTTAGGGTGGGAACTTTTCAAATCAAGGCGACGAAAAACCAGACTCACCGCATTTTTTTTAAGGCACAAATGGGACACAAAGCATGGACCGACATCAATGCTAGATTAGCAACAACATCATACTTAGGCAGGGCTGATCATATTAGGAAGTTTAAATGTAGAAAACAAAGAACGGACGTGGCAAAATTTTCCTTTGTTAACAGCACAATAGTAGACTGGAACAGCTTACCTGCGGCAATCTTTCAGAGTGGTCCTCTCAAAATCGATACATTTAAGGAAAGGTTGAGAAGATTAGACTGAAAATGTAATTGGAGGTGCAGTGTAATTATTTAAGTTGTGTCATGTAATTAATTGAGTTGATAAATAATTAATTAAGTTGATATGTAATTAATTAAGATGATATGTAATTTAGTTGATATGTAAATAAATTAAGGCGAAACGTAATTAATTAAGATGGTATGTAATTAAGTTGGTATGTAATTAATTAATGTGATATGTAATTACTTAAATTGGTAATAGTTGGGTGAAATAGAAGTACTTATAAGTTAGGTTTACTTTTGCTTATCGTAGGCGTTATTATAGAATAGTTTTTATTTACAGTCCTAGGTTCATTGCATCTACTATTTATAGATTTACGTTTATTTTATTTTATTTCATGTAATTGTAATTATTGTATATTCCCTATATATCACTGCCACCGGGTATACACCCAATTGTATGTTAATAAAGACATACATACATACATACATGCATACATACATACATACATACATACATACATACATACATACATACATACATACATACATACATACATACATACATACATACATATCCAGTGTGATCAACACATATTAACACTTCATGATAGACAATTGTGAAATAGACAATACATTACTCGTATATTATTAAATTGGCATCTGCCTGAAGATTAGGTAAAGTTATATTCAATAAATTGTAATTTATAACCAAATTGCCCCACTATGCTCAAATTACCCCGACCCACACTATAAGCTTATAAATAGGGAAAGGGATTTGGAGTATTATAAAGAATGGTGAAACGTGGTATAGATATTCGTAGATCAGTGACTGTCAAGCGAGCTGCGTCACAGAGCATGGACGAGTACAGTTCACTTCATACAAACTTACACGCAACGTGCTGTAAACGTATTTCAGAATAAACATATGGAATAGTTTAATGACATATAGTGGCCTGCATACATAATCTGCATTTCACTTTGAACTACATGTGTTTTTCTTGGCAACGCACAAAACACCAATAAACAACATTACAAATATACATAATTAAATATCAATCTCTGCGTCCTCGCGTGTCAGGGGAAATATTGATGGATGATAGTTGTCTTCTGTATGGAACTCGACTCTGAATATGTGTGTTTTTCTGTCAGGATCGTGCTAAATTAAAACCTTTATTTACAATATCATGAAATATGATAATATGTACACAACGTACACTGCAGTATTTAGAATATATATATATATATATATATATATATATATATAATACTACAATATTTATAACATAGCCTAATAGAGTATCATTAAATGTTGAACAAAATGTAGAGCCAAACGAAATGACATTTTCAATTAATGCTATGTTTTGGTGATGAAACAATTATTCCTGCTGTGCCTTGTTATAATAAATTGTAAATATCATTTTCAAATTTTCTAAACACAACTTTGCTCTTTTGCAAGGAAGGAAATTTTTAACATGGAAAAACTCCGCTCTACATCTGCAGAGACAATTGGAGAGTACTTGAAACAAAATACGTCAATTAAATTCACATGTTGAATGACGTCATTGGGACACGTGTTTGTTAGTGCATCTGAAATCCGACTGAGAATACTGTACTTATCATTTTTAATCAAAACTCTGTTCATTTTTTCACCAACACGTTTTCCTACTTCACCTTCTACTGCACTCAGTTTATTTACAATAGTACTCATAATATTTATTTGCTTAACTAGTTCTACTCCTGACTGTACTAATCGAATAATGGCATCCGGTAAATATAAAAATTTGACTTAATATCCATGATTTCTTTTTGATTATTCTATCATTTAGCAGTTCCTGGCATATTTGAATCGCAGTCGAAAGACTGGACCACTTTCTTCACAGATTGGAGGTGATGTGCGTAATAATATTTATTGCAAGCTTCTAACCATGACCCCCATCTCTCAAGAACTGGATATGGGGGAAGCGATAATTTAGGGAATTGTTTCCTGAATTTTGATACTCAATCTTAGCTTTTACAAATATAGTCTTTCAATTTTGTATTGTTAGTTGGTTTCACTTTCGGCATTGTACATGCACTTCACTACGCTGAACTACAAACCTGCATGTTGAAGTTCTTATGCGACAACTGTCCCGTTCACCTGTTGTTGATGTGCAGAGATCTGCGAGTATGTCATGGAGGGGAGGACTTGGTATAAAGGGTTGTTAACAAATGACTGTGTAGATGCCAATACTAGCTTTTACTACTCCAAATTCCGTTCCCTACTTATAAAATATCACGAGAACAATAAAATTTAAATTAAGCTTATAAATGTATATTGATACTGGTAATAAGTTAATACAATGCAATGAATTGATCAAATGAGACCTGTATATGAACATGACAGAAGAGATTATCTCTCAGATGTTCTGGAGAAAAGAAAAATTGGTCTTACACTGTTTAAAAAGTGTTAATCCGAGAAGAGCGCAACTTAGCTTGTGAGAGAGCGTGTTACCGCATTGCACAGACTTAGCGACGCCCGATTTCCACTGAAGAATTTGGTCCACGGTCACCACTTTATGATGACGATGCAGTAAAGAAAAAAGAGCGCAGCAAAAATAGCCGCTGGAAGCTGACAAGCCTTATAAGCAGGCGGAAATTGAAGGCGTAATTCATCGCAGAAAAAAATTAATGGCTAAAGCAGGATGCGACGTGGAAAATTAAAAGTGCGTAGCTGGAAATCCCATATACAGCATTCGTGTAAGTGGCAGCAAATAGGAGATATTATCGCTAAATAAATACAGTAGTTGCAAAAAATTTCGTACTTCGCGTACCGAAAAAAGTAGGTTATAGGAAGGAACAAAAGTATTGCACATCCAACCATCTGCGGCTGTTTAGATCTATCTATACTTAACCCTTGAGCACTAGGATGTTTGTAATGCCTACTATTACTAGGATGGATGAATTTTCACCCGTTCCGTTTTCTTTTTAATTTGTTTGTGTACATGAAATCCAAAACTTCTGTAAAACATTTGTAGACATGTTAGAAATAGTAACATGTGTTACAAGAGCGGTATGTTGAAGTTTTCATGTTCGAGGAAAAGTCTGAAAAAGCGAAACGCAGTTGAGCTTTTTTAATTTCCGAGAATTGAAAGAAAACATACATTGTACATTATTTTGTGCGAAGATCGTTTATTACATACCTGAAAGAGGAATTTCTAATTAGTTGCAATGAAATCTCCATCTTGGTTTCTGTTCAATGACCGCAAATTTGCAAAACAAAAATATCCTATCTTCAATATTGTTGCTTTAAAATGCTTCCTGTGTTTACTATACTCCAGCAGGCCGTGATATACGTCTGTCTTTTTTTCCCCCCAGTCTATGATGAGTCTGGAATCTTGTTGATTTTTTCACGGCTTCCTTAATGTTACTTGTATCACGAATGCAGTAACTTTAGTGAAGTTGTAGAGTTTACTTAATTGTTGTAAATATTTAAAATCAATAATTAACAGTACAATTTTGGTGAAATTGCAGTGGTAAGTTTTCAATTTATAATTATTACTATATTGAACGTCTCTAAAAACAATGCGTTAAAAGCCTAAAGCAGTAAAATCAATATGTCACTTAAGCGGTAAAAAGAGGGAAGTTGTTATGTTTCTTAGGTTGGGAATACTGAATGTGGAATTTTAGACTTTCCGCGGATTGTTTTGCTCGGAAACCAAGCAAATACGCACGATCTCGCACAAAAGTTTTATGTTCTACAATTTTTTTTCATGGTATTTTATTATGAACATTAAATTATTACACTTTTCACGATATTAAGTTGTTCATTAAATATTATAAATTATACGTATTTGGTTTTATGTAATTATTAAAGGACGGAAAATGATGCATTATGCCTTATGTTCAGTGTCAACGGACTATAGTGTTATCATTAACTCACGTAAACAAAGGCAAGAGAGTACAGTCTGGTAATGAGAACCCCACCACTCCATTCAATAGATCTATAAATACTGGAATTTGAAGTTGTAATATAGTTATGATAATTTAAAAACTTACCTCAAATATTAACTGCAACCGCCCGGATGATTAAAGGATGCATTATACTGAACCACAGTACATCCGTAAATTATCGAAAGAGAAAGTTCTATGTATATTACTCAAACAGTTTTTCAACATCAAAAAGCTTCTTTCCGTGTCACAAGATGTTAGAGGTGCAAATGGAAAAAGCGCCAGAGTATCGTCGTTTTTCCCTCTACTACATAATTGTATAACCGGCATTTTTTTTGCAGAATTTATGGAATTTTTCTTTCACCTTTTCAACTCTAAAATGTTGAGTATCAAGTTTCTTGAAATAAATATTTGCAGAAATCATCATATTACATAAATCCACATTAAATTCAGATCGTGCATGTTTTTCATTATTTGATGCCGAAGACCTTTGTACATTTTCAGTATGTTTCTTGCTGTTACAATGTCGCTCTATGTAATATTTCCTACGTATTTTAATTCCAAATTTGCGCACGGCACAGAAAATATTTTCCCCTTGCGGAATCAAAATCTCTCTTCCTTATTTATTTCTTAGATTGTTTAATTCCAAATCCTTCGATGAATTTATTTAAACTATTAGTAGTCAGTGAATATCACGAAGGACATATTAATTGCTACTTTGCGCTGTATTTTACAGAATTTTTACTTTAAACCTCATTACCCAATTTTGACTTACACCACTTCTGCTCTGAACGGTTCATATTTAAGATCTGTTAAAAATTTGGGACCATAGCACCAATATTGTTGAAGTAAATGGAAAAAGAAGTGCTGTAGCTCCAATTAAATGTGGTGTTCCTCAGGGCTCTATTCTTGGTCCATTCTTGTTTCTTATTATGATAAATGACTTGCCATACAATGTGTCGGCTAAAACTATAATGTATGCTGACGACACAACTTTTGTTATCACACATAATAATACTGCTGAGTTAGATTTTATGAAGCAAGCTCTGTTTGCTGAAATAAGAAAGTGGTTTTCAATTAATGGATTTATTGTTAATGATGAAGAAACTCATGTGTTAACTCTAAGTTTGAAACAAACCCAAAATAATGTGATTAATGAATCTGTAAAGATGCTGGGTATGTATTTGGATCCTAAAATAAGGTGGAACAGCCATGTCAGTTATGTATGTAAAAGAATTTCTAGAGTAATTTATCTCTTGAGAAGTATCATGTACAAGATTTCCAAACATTATTTAAAACAAGTTTACTATGCACTATTCGAAAGTGTTTTAGATATGGATTACATTTATATGGAAATAGTTCTGACCTTCCAAACATTCTGTTACTGCAGAAAAAGGCAGTTCGTATTATAACAATGTCACCAACCAGACTATCATGTAGATCTCTTTTCAAAAATGAAAATATTATGACAGTCTATAATCTATATATTTTTTAACTTTTAATGTATGTAAACAAGAATATTACTAATTATAGAAGTATAGTAGATCTGCATCGCTATGAAACCAGAAATAATGATCAATTAAATGTACCACATGTCAGGTTGCAAAAAAACACAACCAAGCTATGTAATTACTGCATTAAAAGTATATAACAAGATACCAACAAATATAAAGGCACATAATGAAACACAATTTAAATTTCAGATTAAGAGATGGCTACAAAATAATCCCTTTTATAATATGAATGAATTTTTTGAAAATGATGTAGTATTTTAGTTAAATTTTATTATTTTTTTCTCTTTTAATATTTTAAATATTGACACATTGTTTTTTTTATATTATCACATTTATGAGGCCTCTTGTATTCTTGTGCCTTCAGGCAAATAAAGAATATGAATATGAATATGAATATGAATATTACTTTACTAAGAAAATGTATCTGTGTGATCTTAAGTTTAAATATATTTTCGATTTATTACAGCAAGTTTATAAATTGTAAAGGGAAAATTAATAACCTAAATCAAGTGAACTATAAACCTTTCAATTCAGCATTATTTAAAGATTCGGTGGTAAAATTTATGTATGGCTATCATAAATCTTGTGGTAGATATTGTCAAAAGTGTTAATGCATGTTTTATCATTATTTTTGTATCCGTTCGTAAACCTCTGTCCTTAACTATAATTAATTAGCCTATTCAATATTTTTAATTTCCTGCACCTATAGGTGTTCTTAGAATCTGTATCTGATTTAATTCATTCATATACTTTAAATTAATTGATTTTATGTTGTCGTATCAACTGCTAACTGTAAGTTATTTAAAGTCGATGGAGTTAGTGATAACGGGATGGTATTTGGCGAGATGAGGCCGAGGATTCGCCATGTTATTACTTGACGTTCATCTTACAGTAGCGGAAAATCTCGGAAGAATCTAACTGTGTAATCACCAGGCAGCGTATTTTCGTTTTCAAATGTACAGTGGATCGAGTAGTTTCTTCTGGTACATCTATTACGTCACGTCGATCCATAACGTGGCTCGTTAGCCATGAATCCATAAGCAGGGTAGTATTCTAAGCAGGTACGCATAGACTATGAATCATAGTACAATACAGGCACTCTATCGTCAATGTTGTATGCAATACATCAAGTTGCGACTACATTGTGATCTGATTTTAATAATGAATAAGTTGCATTTCCATTCAAACTTTTGTGTTAATATTATTTTAATTTATCAATCTATGTTATATTCTATTTCATTTTGATATGTATTTTATATTTATTGTGTAAAATGTAAATATTGTTAATTTGTATATTGATTTTTGTTATTATAATTGTGTCACTGTAGTTATGGTAAAACATAAGAATTTCATAATATCAGAATATATATTTTTGTTTACCGTAACGGAGCTGGTTTTGTTAAATTAATTAATTGTATATATTATAATTATAGAGTATATACAGTTAATGTGTATTATGTTTACTATTATCTTCTACAATATATAATATATACTAGATCAGTATTATCATCCATCTAATTATATTTCCTGTCATATGTAGCACATATATTTTGTAGAGCGCTAGTTTCGAAGTTAGTGCGTTTATATGGTCAAAATGTAGCTGGACAGACCATTTCAATTTAGCAGCAATCCCACTTACAGTTGTCATGCTACATTATTATTATTATTATTATTATTATTATTATTATTATTATTATTATTATTATTATTATTAAGTAAATCCCGAAAAGACTAAGTGTATGATTATGTCTCGTGACCAGAATATTGTACGAAATGTAACTATAAAAATTGGAGATTTATCTTTCGAAGAGGTGGAAAAATTCAAACATCTTGGCGCAACAGTAACAAATATAAATGACAGTCGGGAGGAAATTAAACGCAAAATAAATATGGGAAATGCGTGTTATTATTCGGTTGAGAAGCTTTTGTCATCTAGTCTTCTGTCAAAAAAATCTGAAAGTTAGAATTTATAAAACAGTTATATTACCGGTTGTTCTGTATGAAACTTGGACTCTCACTTTGAGAGAGGAACAGAGATTAAGGGTGTTTGAGAATAAGGTTCATAGGAATATATTTGGGGCTAAGAGGAATGAAGTTACAGGAGAATGGAGAAAGTTACACAACGCAGAACAGCACGCATTGTATTCTTCACCTGACATAATTAGGAACATAAAATCCAGACGTTTCAGATGGGCAGGACATGTAGCACGTATAGGTGAATCCAGAAATGCATATACAGTATTAGTTGGAAGGCCGAGGGAAAAAGACCTTTGGGGAGGCCGAGACGTAGGTGGCAAAATAATGTTAAAATTGATTTGAGGGAGGTGGGATATGATGGTAGAGACTGGATTAATCTTGCTCAGGATAGGGACCAATGGCGGGCTTATGTGAGGGCGGCAATGAACCTTCGGGTTCCTTAAAAGCCATTTGTAAGTAAGCTAGTTTCGCAATGTTATTGCGTTTATGTGGTTAAAAAGTAGCTTAACTGACCATTTCAATTCAGTGGCAATCCCACTTACAGTTGTCATGCTACATTATTATTATTATTATTATTATTATTATTATTATTATTATTATTATTATTATTATTATTATTATTATTATTTTACCGAAACTAGGTTTTACCTTTCGTAGCGTCCTAACATAAGCATTTAAGGTTAGAGTTTGAACCCTGAAACTCCAGGATATACTAATCTATAACTATCCTAACTTGTTTGAGAACGAAAATGCATTACTTGGTAATCACTCCAGGTCGAAATCGAACCCACGCCCGAGCGAAGCAGACAAATACATCTGCTGTCTAATCTACACCTCTAGCTATTAAAAATAGAACGTTATTTTTTTAATTTCTAAGCACTTGCAAACTTGACGTTTTATGTAGGCTATCCAGAATGTATGCATAACATATAACTAACGATCACATAGTGTGCGCAGATGAAATTGTTTTATAGCTCCAAGCAAGCCAGATGCATCCAGTGTTTTTAATCCTCCGTGAATCGTGTTTGCTGCCCCTGGTAACAGGCAGCCCGTTTAACTGGCATGTTTCCGCGTGTCAGAGCGGGTAGAACTGACATACTGGCGATAACACAGCCATTACAAGTAACGCGATCTAGACAACAATCACCGTACTACAGGCATCCAACTGACCGTGAACACACGTCACGTCCTCTTCAATGACGTCATCGCGCTGTCGTCATAATTATACGCCAAGTTGTTTTGAATTTCGGAGAAATTGCGTTTCGACTCCTTTACTACTACAGGAATGTCAGTCCTATTATGTACTTGACAGAAGCAGCAATGAACAGTAATACAGAGCGAATATAGAAGACAAGATAGTGATGGAAAATTGCACAACTGACTGAATGTTAACACTGCCATACGTATTTCGTTTGATACTATATTAGTTCATTTAAACGAGCCTATAATGGTAGTAATTAAGACGTCACTATGTTTGTTTATGAAACGATTTGCAAGCGAGTTTCATCTTTTCATGTCAGCGTCTTAATTACCATTATTCAAGTTTCAATCTGACTTTATGCTCGATTATATTTCTAACTTGAAATTATTCGTAGTATTCATGTTACGATTATGTAAGTGAGGTGCGGAACTGACCTTCTTTATGAGATGTGTTTTGCAGACGCGAAAGTATTTTTTTTCCGATCGGTACGAATGGCATTGACCTTGATATAATCTACAAATAACATGAACATTAGTCTTGATATAACCTGTCCAATTGATTTAGAATTGAAAACGAATGACAAATTGAATTTATTTTAATTTTCTTTACAATTAACCCTAATTATTATAGTAAAGAACATACCCTTCTGCGACAGTATTGTGTTTCCAGCCTCCGTGACATTTCGCTTATTGTCTTTCGATTTCATATCTTCAGAATAATCGATACTTGCGGTTTTATAATGGCACAAAGGTGATTTCGCCTTGCTGAAGTGAATTATAAGATTGAATTTAATGAGGCTCATTAAAGACGGCATACAGCGAGCCAATTACACATTTGAACTGAACACGCATAATACTACATTATGCAACGAGCCTATAATGAAGTAATTAAGACGCGAGTATGGATATTTATGAAACGAGCGCAAGCGAGTTTCATAATTTTCATACGAGCGTCTTAATTACCATTACAGGCAAGTTTCATACGACTTTTTATGCTCGATCATATTTCTAACTTGAAATTACCGGTATTCAGATGTATTCATTTTACGGTATCTGACAAGATCGGAACTGACCTTCTAAATTATGAGATGTGCGCAGACGCGAAAGTATTGATTTTTTCTGAGGAACAAAATGTCATTGACCTTGATATAATCTAGAGAATAAACTTGAAACATTATCTATTATAACCTTGATTATTGATTTAGAATTGAAAAACGAGATGACAAATTGAATTTATTTGAATATTATTTACAATTAACGCTAGTAACAGAACATAACCTTCTGCGACAGTATTGGATTTCCAGCCTCCGTGACTTTTCGCTAATTCTCTTTCGATTGCATATCCGAGAATAATCGATACTTGCTGTTTTATAACGGTAGAAAGCTGACCTGTCATTGGCTGAACAGTTGTAACCTGAGTCGTCATTGGCTGAAAGACCTGACCTTTAATGAGTAGGTGTACTTTAATGACATGCATTAAAGGTCTGCTACCAGGTGTATAATTACTACATTTCGGCATGGTCGAGCATAAAAATATATTTATTTGTAAGTAACTATATAAAAAAGCGTTTTAACAGTACTCCTCACGATATTCAACATATTACTCGTATCACAAAGACTCGCTTTCTTAAGGAGTGACGTAAATAACTATCACAAACTTGAAACTGAAGTTACTTTAACAAGGACATAGGATCTAAACAGATTCCGTGTCTCACAACACAATAAATCACTAACAATTGACTATTTTTCACCGACATAGTAAGCCTCTCTGTCTACGACTGAACAGGAGCGAGAAAAAACTCATTGATTATACCCTTCTAAAAATAGCTTGCTGCTGATAAAACAGTAAAAGCTATTTCTCACAATATTCTCTAAATTTTTTAAAAGAGCATGAATTGGCTCGGTGATAGTTCATACAAAGAATATTCACCCAAAATAAATTTAACCCAGAGACGATTGACGCACTGAAGAATGCACCCAAATAAATTGATCCAAGAGAAAATTAGAACAAAAAAATTCACATATGGGTCATTCCATGCAAAAAGTATGTTTTTGAACAAAGATGTCTCAAAAGTTAAAAATATTGTAGTAGGTTATTTTGTATGTTCTAAATATGAATTTCAAGCAATACTATATTTATTTCTTTCATAGTTTGGCAGCAATCAGAATTTAAAATATTGGTTTAACAAAGAACACGGTTTCATTCATTGAAGTTTTCTTACTATGTAAAAGAAGATGGAAAAATCATTTCAATGCAATTCGAAAAAGGACAGCCTTGTTTATAAATTCCCTTAAAATGAAAAAAAAAAATATATATATAATTTTTTAAATAGTTACCCACCGTACAATAATTTTAAAATATAGAACACAAAATGCACCTCATTTTTACAGACGAAAAAACATGAGTTTAATTCTTTAGGGTATATTGATTCCACTGTGAAAATTTCAGAATGTAGACTTAAATATCATGCCAGTTTTTAATAAAAATGACTCACCGGAACAAAGGAGCTCAGCAGCTAGGCTCTCCCGTCGTACAGAATGTTGCGCCATCAAGGTCAGGGAGACGGACCGTTTTAGATTACTCATCGTTAAGAAGTCTCGCGAACGCTGCGACTGCCACACACAGCAAGCGATTTTCAATCGTCGGAACAAAATTAATAATTTTATTAATTTAATTATTCATAGGTTTTTTTAAATAACGTCATAAAATTGGGAGATGGATTAGGAATAACATTTTCTTTAATACGAATGAAATTCGCATGAATTTAAATTGATGCAATCGAATATAAAACTATTACTTTTTTTAATGAGGTGTTTTAATGAGCATGCCTTAATATTATTCGAATTAGTCTTTAAGGAATTAAAATATGGTTATTCACGTTTAGAATGGCGTCTGTTTAGTTTCGATGACACTTCATATAGGGTGTCTAGAATATTTTAAATGCTGGATAACATGTAACTGCCACCCATTTTTCAGTCATCCGTATGACTAAAATATTAATGATATGGCGGTCATAGTTGGCAGTTTAATTTATTTTCATAATAACATTATTAGCCTATATTAAAAGCCCAAACAAATTCATGACATCCCTGGCATATTCTTAAAATGTTGTATGGAATGACCCATATATTAATGTTTTTATGCTCGACCATGCCGAAATATAGTAATTATACACCTGGTAGAAGACCTTTAATGCATGTCATTAAAGTACACCTACTCATTAAAGGTCAAGTCTTTCAGCCAATGACGACTCAGGTTATAACTGTTCAGCCAACGACAGGCCAGCTTTCTACCGTTATAAAACCGCAAGTATCGATTATTCTCGGATATGCAATCGAAAGAGAATTAGCGAAAAGTCACGGAGGCTGGAAATCCAATAGTGTCGCAGAAGGTTATGTTCTGTTACTATAATAATTAGCGTTAATTGTAAATAATATTCAAATAAATTCAATTTGTCATCTCGTTTTTCAATGTTTAATTTTATTTCAATGTTATCTCTGTAGGTTCTTACGGCCTAGCAAGGTCAATGTGGACATCTGTTCCTCGGAAAAAATCAATACTTTCACGTCTGCGCACATCTCACAACATACGGGACATTGCTCAGATATTAATAATATCAAGTTATAAATATGGTCGAGCATAAAAAGTCGTATGAAACTCGCCTATAATGGTAATTAAGAAGCTCGTATGAAAATTATGAAACTCGCTTGCGCTCGTTTCATAAATATCCATACTCACTTCTTAATTACCTCCAATATAGGCTCGTTGCATAATGTACTATTAATTGATAATGCAATAATTGAGGTGGAACAAAGTTTTGAATGGTTTACATGTCTCTTGAAAAATGTTAGGCCTATTTTATTGCAGAAACCGAGTCTTGGATGGGATTTCTCCAGATTTGAATGTTGTAACCACAGGCACGCAAATATTCAACGACACGTCCTTCGTCTTTGAATTTATCATACCTCTGTGAATTATTTTACAGTCTTATATGTAAGCTTTAATATTTTTGTTTTTGTGGTTGTTTTAGTCTTCGTCCCAGATCCAACTCCTGGATCATTGTGTCAACATCAGATTGCTCTTTCTTTAAATAATGTATGAGTTTGTATATAGTGGGATGTTTCTTACAAACAATGTCCTGGAAGCGGTTGTGCCATGCTTCTGTGTTGTTATTCGTGCCTGGTTCATTCGATCTAACTGCTTCGAACTGATGCCTTAAGTGAAAAATTATACCTCCAAAATATTAATCTAAACTTAAGAATTTTGTAATAAAAATATTACCACGGAAACGAATTTTAAATTGTTAAAAAAGAAGTTCAAAATATTCATATTATTCCGGAATACAAATGTTGCCACGGAAACGAAATGCTAAAAATCTAGCAATGTGCGAGTTTTCCGTGAATGAGTATGAGAAAGAAAATCGTTGGGTGGAATCACTTTGAGCGAATATTCCTGGATAAATATTTTTGTGAATTGTTTTGGATGAATTTTCTTTTTAGCAACTTCCATTGTACGGACGGGCCTGGTTCGCGTGAATTCAAAGTCACCTATGGCTAACTAAACACGTCGAAATTAGATTTTTATCCACCTAGAATGGAAAAATTGCACATTGTGCGGTAATGTCATATTTAATTTTGAAGTATAATAACAGGTGGGGGGGGGGCAGGAAAATAAATATAAAGAATACCACACTCAGCTAACCCATTACACAACCTAAAAGGTTCACAGTGTGGTGGGATATTAACCATCCCACTTCACGAAACAACAATAATAATAATAATAATAATAATAATAATAATAATAATAATAATAATAATAATAATGATTTATTTTACCTGGCAGAGTTAAGGCCGTAAGGCCTTCTCTTCCACTCAACCAGCAAAAAGTATACATACATATGTATGAACTTACAAAGAATTCAACAATTTGATTTAGATAAGAGCTACATGTATACAAGAGTTATTTACGAATTAAAAAACAAAATACTATGAATATTAATTAAACACTGAAATACAAAGTATGTAGCAGAATCAAGCTAAAATACATAGAATGTTAATATATTTCAAGTAATGTTAGATAATACAAATAGATTATTATGAGACAATTTTGAAAATACAGCACTATCAGGATGCATGTCTAAAGGAGTTATTAAATAAGTATATAATAAATTTTCAATCTTAAGACATATCAACTTGCAAATGTTTATTTGCTATTTAATAAGATATATGAACGTTTTCGCCGTTTGGGGCATCTTCAGATATAACAAAACATATAATCTGGAACTATAATAATAAATTATGCAAATAACAAAGAATAAAGAACAATGTATGTATGCAATACATGAGATTCATGAGCTTTATGTAAAATGTGACATAATATAGGATAATTGTTGATATAATCTTTAGATTTTGAAATTGAATTGGACGGATATTTTATGCATATAACTCATGTTACAAATAAAATATACAATTATGATTAAAATTTGTCAATAATGTTAAAATTTTAAAATTTATAATGATGATTGATAAAATAGATATTTTAAGAGTAATCATTAGTTGAGGATTGTCGTAGGATATACGATAATTTGCGTAGATGATGTTCGTGTGTTATGTATGTGTTTCATTGAAAAACGTTCGCTACTGAACTAAATGTTATTTTATGTTGGAGATTGCTGTTTTAATTTATTATCTGACTTGGTGACATCTTATTGATTATAAATGACTGTTACGTGTAATCAGATTTGTTGAGATATTTGAAATGAATGCTCGTTGGTTATAGATGTCGTGGAGTATACGATGATTTCGTAATAGATGAATCATAAGTTAGGTATGAATTTCAATCATTCAAGAGATCGTTCGCTTATGAAATGGATGTTGTTTGACGTATATAAATGAAGATATTGTTTGTATGTGTTGGTGGTTTTAAGAGAGTTCTCTTAAAACCACCAACACACCAACACCAACACATACAAATAATATCTTCATCTACAGACGTGGGCAAATTATTAGACTAAAACGTTTTTCTTGGAAACATAATATAATTCGTCATATCAACTATCAGTATAATTCACAGAGTCTCTATTGTAGCAAATATGATTGTTTACATCTTCTGGTATATTTTTCCAATGGTTAAGTATAGTTTGTCTGGCTGTGTTGGTATTACTGGTGTTTTAATTATATACTGCAGAATATATTCAACAGTCTGTTCTCCCATGGCCTGCAAGAAGACCGGACATAAACGAAATTGAAAATCTGTTATCTATACCGAAGAAGAAAGTGAAGAAAAGAGAGGCTTGCAACAAAACGTGGACTCATTTTAGCACTGTCTGATATCTGGCTAAATGACGCTGACATTCAAAGAAAGTGTCAAACTTTGGTTTCCAGCATCCCTGACGAAATCAACGTGTTAATAAAGAATAAGGGAATGTTCACAAAATATTAGTAACCTCTAGACTCAATTTTCTGTTCATTATTTCTGTGCAAAATACATTTTTGTTCATTATTTCTGCCGATAAATACAGCTTTGTTGCACATATAATCAATTTAGTCTAATATTTTGTCCACGTCTGTATATAGTTCAATAAATCTGATGACACGCAATAGCCATAATCAATAGGATGCCATCAAATCAGAGTAATCACCAACGTCAAACAACATCCATTTATTATATATTTATTATATACTTATTTAATAATTCACCAGGCATATTGAAATATAAAAATGAATTATAAAAATGTCTAAAGGAAAGAGTAACAATGTAGACAGTAATAGTTTAAATCAGTATGATTGGAGTGAAATGCTAAGAAGGTTATCTTTTACGCTGTTTTTAAAAGTGTTTATTGTCTTGCAGCCCCTAATACTTTGTGACAGGGAAGTCCATTGTCGCGAGGTGGATACTGTAAAAGATGATGAATAACGAGATGTTCTATGGAGAGGTATACTTAACGCGCCACAGATAAGTGATCTGGTATTTACGTCGTGGTTAGAGTATAGATAAGAGAAACGAGACGAAAGGTAATTTGGTGTTGAAGTGTGCAGAATTCGAAAGAGTAAAGACAATCGCCAATGAGTAGCAGTAAGGATGCTAATCCTAAGTGGTGGCCGCCGTAAGTCCCATGATAGCATCTTATTTAACTTCTGTTAGACTGAGTGAATCCTAGGGCCATATTCCGGCCGAAATGGTTAGATTAATTGAACCGTTCAGAGCAAAAGTGGTGTAAGTCAAAATTGGATAATGAGATTTAAAGTAAAAATTCTGCAAAATACAGCGCAAAGTAGCAATTAATATGTCGTTCTTGCTATGCACTGACTACTAATACATTGATTATAGTTCACGTTAACACTTTGTTTGTTAAAAACTTAAAATTGTTTAGTCACACGTTAAAAAGTATTTAAATTTAAATAAAAGGACAGACGGCCCGTTTCGACGTGATGTTACGTCTTCATCAATGTCTCCTGAACTACTGGTTATCTTGAATTCTGCGATGTGCATTTGTCGATTCTAGGGGTGGGGGTGTGTTGTTCTTATGGTGGGGGCTGGTTGTTTGTGTGTTATGACGTATCATGACATCGAATAATGTGTGGGTATTGAACTGTAATTGTGTATTAAGTACTGTATATGTTGTGGGTATGTTACTGTATGTTTATATATTTCGTATTGTTCTAAGATGTTTAACTGTGAACTTTTTGATGTGATGTGTAAAATTTCCATATCTGTTTCTATATTATTGTAGTCATGATTATTGTTGATAATGTGTTCTGCGTAATTTGATGTGATGTAGGGTTTAGTTATAGCTTTAATATGTTCATTATAATTTGTATGAAAGGATCTTCCTGTCTGTCCTATGTAAAAATGTGGGCAACTATTGCATTTTAGTTTGTAAACTCCAGTTGAATTATATTTATTTGATTGTTTAATATGATTATTTAGATATTTCTGTGTTGTGTTATTTGTTTTGTATGCTATCTTGTATTTTAGTTTTCTGAATGAATTTTCAATTTTGTGACTACTAATAGTTTAAATAAATTGAATATTAATTGCTACTTTGCACTGTATTTTACAGAATGTTTACTTCAACCCTCATTACCCATTCGTGACTTACACCACTTCTGCTCTGAACGACTCAATTTAAAAAATCCTTGATTCCAACGGAAATTGAACTCGTGACCTTCTGGCTTTTAGCACGACGCTCTAGCGCACCCCCAAGTAAATCAGTAAGCAGGTGCGTAAGTCGATAGGTAGTTGTGCGAGGTGTTTTGTGGGTGGATATGTGGGTGGACTGGTGGGAGAGTGTATAATTGAATGACTAGTGGGTGAGGAGTCTGATGGTTCAGTCGATAGTTAAGTCAATGAGTGGGTTGATGGGTAATTTAGGATTGCCAGATTTTCAGATTCCAATACTTAAATCTAGGAAAATAAGATGATATTTGGGATTAAGATTGCAAAAGCTGTATTTATAAAGTTATTAAATGAATGTTATATTTTTTTCTAAATAGACACACGTTCTCTTTGTTTCATGTGATTAATTTTAATTTCAAACACTTTCCACGTTTTCATACATATTATACACAATCCAACTCTATTATTTTAGAAATAATCATGCACAACAATTGACTGAAAATATAGCTGAAATTACTTTCATATTGAAGTAGCTGGATGCTTAAATTTATTTTGTTCGTTGTCACGTTTATATACACATTCATTCATTATTTCATAGTATTCTGTACAAGGACAGGTCTTTCACTGCAAACCAATAATATGCTCACAAATTTGATCATATTACATCCTCATTCAAATCTTTATCCTGGCTGCAACTTAGCAACCGTAGAACACCTCATTCGCTGTCTCTTTGTTTCGAGTTCTCCACTCTTCTACTCCAAATTATCTTCGTTCCAGTTTAACTACTTATCCTCTAATCACAATCTAAACACCAGGTCACAGGAGAGCCAAATCCTAGCAATTCTTGCCCATAAAATATCCCACTATTCATCCGTATGGTCTTAACTCTGTCAGTTAAAATAAACCATTATTATTATTATTATTATTATTATTATTATTATTAATCTCCATTTTCCGCTTTCCTTTTAGTCTATGATCCATATACCTTAATATCGTTTATCATCTGATATCTTCTTCTGCCCCGAACTCTTCTCCTGTTCACTATACCTTCCAGTGCATCCTTCTTCATCCAATGACCCAGCCAATTCCTCTTCCTCTTTGTGATTAGTTTCAGCATTGTTCTTTCTTCACCGACTCTTTCTAGCACAGTTTAATTTTTATTCCGTTTGTCCATTTCACACGCTCCATTCTTCTCCATATCCACATTTCAATTCCTTCTATTCTTTTCTCCTCACTTCGTCGTAATGTTCATGTTTCTGCCCCATACAATGCCATATTCCACACAAAGAACTACACTAGTCTCTTCCTTAGTTCTTTCTCCAGAGATTCGCAGAAGATGCTCCTTTTTCTACTAAAAGCTTCCGTTGACATTGCTATCCTCCTTTTGCAAAGGAAGTTTTTAATAGAAAAAGGAACATCTTCTGCGAACCTCTAAAAAAAAGGGAAGAGACTAGTGAAGTGCTTTGTGAGGAGTGTGGGGCCGAAAGAGACATTGTCATTAATAAGAAAGTGATTGTTTGCTACGATATTTGCTAGGAATTTTGGTTCCATTATGAGATACATACGGGACACGTGGCAATCCTAGGTTTATTTGGTAGGTATATATAGTTAGTAGATAGTTAAGTGAGTAATCAATGACTAGAAAAACTACGGAAAATCGAAAGGACAAATGGACAGATGGATCGACAGATGGACAGAGTGAGGACAGGTGGACAAATGAATAGGCGGACTGGTGGACAAGCAGGAAACGGATAGACGGGCTGACAAGCAGATGAGACAAACAGACGTACAATTACACCGACAGAAAAAGAAAACAGAGAAGGGAGGACAAGCTGACACACTAATTAAGCTCATGAAGTTAACTTTCGAACCCACAACCGTAGCATTAACGTATTATCAGGATGGGGAATGTAATTTTCTGGCAAGAAGTTTATTAAAAATAACACAGGATTGCAATGTTTTGAAGCTTTTACATGACGAAAGATGATTTTTAACGAGTTTTTCATGCTCTCTGCAAAAATCAAATCCGTTTTAGTCAAACATCCACAGTTTTTATATAATTCCTATGGCCTGATGGCCTTAACTACACCAGAATGAAAAAATTTATTTATTTATTTATTTATTTCTTATTTTGCTAATAATCGTAACATAAAATATAAAATATACAGAGAAACTTTAGCTCTCCCCTGAAAGAGTAGAACTCGTGCTCAGGGGCGGATTCCTGAATTGAAATTAATAATTATACAATACAATTATCATTAATAATTATACAATAAAATTTTCAATTATAGTATACAGATTTAAATTTACAATGTTTCAATTTTTATAAAATCCATACATAACTTTTTAAATTTAATACTAGAACTATTCGAATTGACAAGATTAGGATATTTAAATATAAATTTGTTATATATTCTTGAGCCTAAATTACTACTATGATTAAATACTGTAACAGTTTTGCATTTTGGTTCAAACAATCTTAAAGAATTCATACCTTTTGTTTCATAACTATGAGAAAACAATTCAAAATTATTTCTATTTTTATGTATGAATTTTATTAACACAATATAATAAATTTGTCTTACGTTAAGTACATTAAAGTCTAGAAACAAATTTTGAGATGGAAAATCAATAGGTTTATGAAGACATATTTTAATTATTTTCTTTTGTAATCAATAAAGTGGATTAAAATTGGATTTAAATCAGCTACCCCATCCTATAATTCCATACATAATTACCGATTGAAATAAAATATATACATAGATAGATAGATAGGTAGGTAGGTAGGTATTAGTATTAGTATTTATTTATTTAACCTGGTAGAGATAAGGCCGTCAGGCCTTCTCTGCCCCTCTACCAGGAGATTCCAACTACAATATCAACAATAAAATTACAATTAGTATTAAATTTACAATTACAATTACAAATAATATTACAGTTAGTATTAAATTTACAATTACAATAAAATCAAAGTACAGAAAAGATTACCTGAATAATTAAAGCTAGATAATTTATCATAGAGAAACAAAAGAATATTTTATATTTACTGAATTACAAATTAAATCTAGAATAACAAAATTGTATAGTGATGAAATTACTGAATATTGAAATATTTTGTGATAGATTAAAGAAACTATTTACAAGTAATCAATTACTGACCAAGTGCCTAGTAAGTTTTCGTTTGAATTCAATTTTATTTCGACAGTCCCTGATGCTAGAGGTAGTGAATTCAGAGTCTTGGCAGGGCTATTGTGAAAGAAGATGAGTATGAGGAGGTGCGATGGGATGGTATTGTTAGTATTGTTTCATGACGAAGATTATGGTGGGAAGAAAGGTAAGTGAAGCGAGACGACAGGTACGAAGGAATAGAAGAGTTCAAGATTTCGAAGAGAAGAGAAGTGAATGTAAATTTCTTTTCTTATCTAGTTTAAGCCAACCTATTGCTTCCAGGGATGGGGTATATGATCATATTTAATTGCTTACAAAACGTACACACAAATTATAGCAATTGAAATTTTGTTGTCGCTAGAGAGGTCAGTCAGTAAAATGTCCGCATAGTCGAAATAGGGAAATGCAATAGCACAAGGGACTTTTTAAGCAAGAGGGGAGATGAACATTTATCCTTTTTAGCACATGGATAATAGAATATACTTTTCTGCAGGTTTCTGTATTTGCATGTCCCAGTTGAGAATTATCCATGTGAATGCCAAGATTTTTACTAAAAAGGGATATGCACTGTACTTACTTTAACAGGGGAAATGTCGAGGTGTTTTACAGCGTCGGTTTGCCGTTTGTGTCCTAATATAATTGCTTGTGTCTTTCAGGATTGATTTTAAGACGGAGTTTCTTTGTCCATGTCACAATCGAGTCAATGTCTTCGTTCAATTTATCTATAGCGTCATTTACTCGGTCTAAGCGGGAAGAGATGTAGCACTGAAGGTCGTCAGCATACAAGTGATAGTTACAATGCCTTACAAGAGATGTAATATCATTGACATATATTGTGAACAACAATGGTCCGAGTAACCCCTGTGGTATACCTGATGTTATGTCAAAGGAGGATCTTCGATTCCCGGATACAGTTGTCTTTCCCGTAAGTAGGATTCGAACCAACTCACAGCAGTCTCTGACAAATACATATTTCTCAATTTATGGGTGAGCAGGTCAAAATTTACAGAGTTGAAAGCTTTGCTAAGGTCGAAAGTGTTAGTATTGTTACTTTATTAGAGTCGATTGCTTCACGAATGTCTTCACTTTAACAGTGCTAGGTAGATAGGTATATAGATAAGATAGATAGATAGATAGATAGATAGATAGATAGATAGATAGATAGATAGATAGATAGATAGATAGATAGATAGATAGATAGATAGATAGATAGATAGATAGATAGATAGATAGATAGATAGATAGATTAGATAGATAGATAGATAGATAGATAGATAGATAGATAGATAGATAGATAGATAGATAGATAGATAGATAGATAGATAGATAGATAGATAGATAGATAGATAGATAGATAGATAGATAGATAGATAGATAGATAGATAGATAGATAGATAGATAGATAGATAGATAGATAGATAGATAGATAGATAGATAGATAGATAGATAGATAGATAGATAGATAGATAGATAGATAGATAGATAGATAGATAGATAGATAGATAGATAGATAGATAGATAGATAGATAGATAGATAGATAGATAGATAGATAGATAGATAGATAGATAGATAGATAGATATATAGATAGATAGATAGATAGATAGATAGATAGATATATAGATAGATAGATAGATAGATAGATAGATAGATAGATAGATAGATAGATAGATAGATAGATAGATAGATAGATAGATAGATAGATAGATAGATAGATAGATAGATAGATAGATAGATAGATAGATAGATAGATAGATAGATAGATAGATAGATAGATAGATAGATAGATAGATAGATAGATAGATAGATAGATAGATAGATAGATAGATAGATAGATAGATAGATAGATAGATAGATAGATAGATAGATAGATAGATAGATAGATAGATAGATAGATAGATAGATAGATAGATAGATAGATAGATAGATAGATAGATAGATAGATAGATAGATAGATAGATAGATAGATAGATAGATAGATAGATAGATAGATAGATAGATAGATAGATAGATAGATAGATAGATAGATAGATAGATAGATAGATAGATAGATAGATAGATAGATAGATAGATAGATAGATAGATAGATAGATAGATAGACACAGACAGACAGACAGACAAACAGATAGATAGATAAATAGATAGATAAAGTTCGCTATATTTAAATTTCGCGCTTAATCTTATAATGCAATCGATATAATCTTTCCTAAAGTGATTGAACACGATTGACAGCCGTGCTCGAGAATCACATTTGGTTAGAAGAAATGTCCAGCTAGAACAATAACAACAATCCTGGGAATCCTGGGGAGAAAAATATCATTACAGAATATCTGGTGAAGTGAAAGAGATCATCTTGCCGCCTCCTCACATTAAACTGGTAATAATGAAACAGTTTGTGAAAGCATTAAATAAATATGGTGATTGTTTTAAATACGTATGTTCTAAATTTTCCTTTGTTTCTGAGGCCAAACTTAAAGAAGGAATATTTGAAGGGTTCAAACCATAATGGGCCAAGCGCCATTTACTAAAACCGTAGAAAACAAGGGTTAAAATGAAGTTATCACCACAGTTAAATGGAAACATATAGCAAATAATATGAAGTATACATATTCAAACTAAATGGTATGCCAATCTTCATTAAACTATGGTATTCACTTAACTTTAACCCTTACTTTCTCCGTTTTTAATAAATGGCGCTTGGCCCACTATGGCTCTGAACCCTTCATTTATGAGACCGAACATAAGGCGTTTGATGAATGATGAATACTTTGAAAATTTAATTATCCATAAAGAACGACTAGCTTGGGGAGGATTTAAGAATGGGGTTCAAAATTTTTTGGGCAATAAGAAGCTATCAGATTGTAAAAAAAATGAACATTGTAGAAAATATGTTAGTAACTATGAAAAATTTAGACTGCAATATTTAATTTCATTTAATTTATTTAACTATCTAGCTAGCGAGTAAAAATCAAATTATAAAACAAAAATGTCTCTAGCCACTACCATAAGAGTCAGGCTCGTGTACGGTGTGGTCTTAGCCAATATATAACATAAAATTTACAAGGACAGTTTACTAAATACAGTAAGTAACTTAATTCAAACCGATAAATACCACACAAGAGCAAAAAAAAAAGAAAGAAAGAGAAAAAGGGAGAAAAAACATATGAGCATTAAAATCCATTTCCTTCACAGCCATCTTGATTGTCTTGGAAGTTAAAACGAAGAACACGGAGAAAGGGTTCATCAAGACATGAAAGAAATAGAAAAATGTTATCAAGGCAGATGATGATAGGCTTGACTACTGTTGGTCTGTGAAAAGAAACAATGTTTAGCTGCAACATAGAAGGCAATCTCGAAGACAGAACTTCCAGATGAAGAGGAAGCGGTATTGAAAAATGAAGTATCTGCATAAGACTTGGAATGAGTTGAACCTAAATTGTGAACAAACAAGACAATGCTGTTTGATTTTGTTTACTCTATAGACATTTTCAAAGATTACTTGATTTATGTTTTTAAATGTGTTAATATTGTATGAATGGATGTAAATATATAGAAATTCTTCAAATTATTATACACATTTTTTCATTCGTGACAAGCAAAATCTGACTTCAAATCTTTCAACAGAAGCCAACAACTAATCAAAATCAACCTTCGATATTAAAAGCCTTGAACCAAAATTTAATGTCGCAACACTGATTAATTAATAATCTAAATCCAATAATTAGCAACAACGATACAATAACTGAGTCGTCTAGAATCAAATTGTACTTTATCGGAAAATCTGATTTGTCAGGAGAGACGATAAACTAATTCCATCTTGTCTGAAAGTTATTGGAAGAAACAATCACAGTCAATGTAATGTCTAAACTTCAAAAGTGTACTTAAAGCGCAAAAACTCCGATTTCCTTTAAGTACTGAATACTTTTAAGAGAATTTTGTTTGGAGAAAGTTCACTTTGCCACGAAATTGTCGATAAAATGCATTTTGATTTCAATTTGAAATTTTATTATTGTTATTGTTATTGTTATTGTTGTTATTATTATTATTATTATTATTATTATTATTATTATTATTATTATGCAATAAGTAAAAATTACTCTTTAAACATTTATCCTAATAAAACAAAAATGTTTGCATTTAGAAGGAAGACCTATTGAACAGGTCAACTGCTTTAATTACCTTGGTTGCAACATATCATATTTGAAAAACGAAGACTTTACAAATGAAATAAATAAATTCAATTACATATGCAGTACTATAAGAAGATGTTTAAAGACTACGCGGAAAGAGATCAAGCTTAAATTTTACAAATTGGTAACAGTTCCTATGTTGATGTATGGTGTAGAAATTTGGGTTCTGAATAAGAAAGAAGAACGTAGAATAGAAGCTGCAGAAATGAAATTTTTTAGAGGTGTGGCTGAATATACTTTATGGGATAGGAAAGAAATTATGGGATTCGAAAAGAACTCAAAATATTAAAATTAAAGGAAAAAATATCTTAATGTAGGAATGATTGGATGGAGCATATACAGGGACATCACTTTATTTTACAACATTTTTAACATTAACCTGGCTATACTCGGAATCTCAGTTGCCCCCTTCCATTACAGGAGTTTGATAGTTACTAGTGCAATATGTAAATAAATCAGTTTACTAGGTATAGGAGGAGAGAAAAGTAGTGTATCCATTTATGTTGTAGGAAAATACGATATTACGATTTTCAGTTTGATTATCACTTTTACGGAATTTATCGAAATACAGTAGAGTAGTAACATTTTTTTTTTTCAAAAACTCAACTTTTCAGGCGGCTATGTTTGTTATGTAATGTCTACTTTATTTAGCATATTAATTATTGGTGTTAACATACAATATAGAGAGTGCATTTAAATTGAGGGGATCATAAGTAAAGGGCTGTAAGTGCACTTAAGTTACTTTTGAGAAAATGGGGTTTAAATATTTACGCTTTCGTAAAATCGGTGAAATTTTTATTTAAATTTTAATGTGTGATGCGATTAAAATATCCCTTTGCCACTAAAATTTTAGATACTTTAGCTTACACTGGATGCACTTAACTCATGTTATTAGAAATGTCACTAGCATTCCTTTGTTTCTAGCCACCTCAATTCAAAATAAGCTAATCTGAATTTTTAAATAAATTGCTGAAAATGGTTGCCGTTCATTACAATGTAGGTTTCAATTCTTTAATGCATACTATTAAAAACATTTTGAAGCATATTCTCTGAAATTGAATTTATCGTTTCTTGAATATAATTTTTAGCACGATATTATTAATATAGGTTCTTTCTTCTATAGAAAACGCAACCATATTTCTGAAATACACTATACACTGCAGTGTTTACTTCAGTGCTTGAAGACTTCGAATGCAACAGCGGCCGTAAGTTTGTGTGTCTGACGGGAGCAAGGACATTAGTGAAGGGGTGAGAGTGAAGTACATTCAGAAATGCAGGTACAATAAAAATGCAAGTAAAAATAAAATGATGTCCCTGTAGAACGAATGTAAGATGACCGCACTCCAAAATTAATTTTAAATTATAAATCAAAAGGTGTAAGGAATGTTGGCAGACCGAGAAGGAGATGGATACAACAGTTGTAATTCATGAGGTCGGAACGAGCCAGTTATGGCTTAAGTCCTGAAGCTGATGATGATGATGATTATTATTATTATTATTATTATTATTATTATTATTATTATTATTATCATCATTTATGTCTTTTGTTTTATTTATGTCTTTTGTTTAAATATGTATTTTAATATTATTCTCGCTACCTTTTATATCATTTTGTGTTTTATTCATTTACATGATTCCATCCTTTTATTTTCAATTACGATTACTTTTAAATGTCATTATTTTATGTAGTTTAGTCAATCCATTTTATTCCATCCATTCAATGTCATTATTGTCGTTGTATTATAATATTCTCGTCATCTTCTATATCTTTGTAATACTATTTATATGATTCCATTATTTCATTTGTAATTATCATTTTATTTAATTGTCATTATTTTTAATTACTTCATTGTACTTTTATAGTAATTTATATCATTGCTGATGTTTTTGTTATATTCCTTGTGCTGAACTGTAATTGGTCACTGGCTGTTGTACAGTACATTAAATATAAGTAAATAAATAAATAAATAAATAAATAAATAAATAAATAAATAAATAAATAAATAATTAAATATTATTATTATTATTATTATTATTATTATTATTATTATTATTATTCGACATGGTACTGGGATCTCATGACAGTACGCGCTGGAAAAGTGGGCTGACCAAAATGAGCTGGAGATAAACATGCAGAAAACAGAGCTGATATTCAGGAAAGGGGGAAGATATCCCAAGAAGACAAAATCTTCCTGAAACAAGAACCTCTACAAACCGTAAACCAAGTCAAATACCTCAGTGACACTACAGACCACAACAAATTCATTCAGGGTACACACCAAGCAAAGAGCTACAGCAGCCACAAAAGCCATTCATGACATCAGAGAACTAACCAAGCTATCTCTCAAACAGATCATCTTCCACACCAAGATAGTCCCCATATTTACATACGGACTAACCTAACGTGGACAAGCTGCGCACGAAAGACCTCCATGCCCTAGAAACGTCAAGGCTCGCTTAAGGCTGCACTAGGAGTATCAAAACACACTCTATCAGGCTGGCGTAAAAGAGACCTTCTTGATAGAAGAACTCAGAACAAAACTTGATCTGCCCTCCACTTCCAACTGGAAGAAAGCTCTAGACGAGAGGATAAGGCAGAGGGAAGACATCTGGGAGGACTTCAACATTATATTTTTGAAATAACCAGATCTTAATTGGCGGTTCTAGGATATGAAGAAATCAGTCTTTCCACGCATTTAAAACAAAACATAAGAATATCATCTGTGGGAATAGCTATCAGTCATTAACTTTGTTCAAATCTAAGTGACTCTCAATTATGCACAATTTGTGCGCTTTAATGGATTATTTAGGTGTTACGTGCCAGGAGAGTGTACTGATCTGCTTTAAATAAGAGAAAAAGATGTAATAATTTATTACAAATTTTTTTAGATCTTCTCTCAAAATGAATATTTTAATAATGTTACGTAAAATAATTTTATCAAAAAGTGCATTACACTTCAACATTATACTTTTCAAATAGATCTTAATTACTCTAGGAAAATTGCATTTAAAACAATAAGGAATACATCCACTATAGCTTCTTGAAATTGAAACTGAATGGAATAATGATCGATCCAATTAGCAGAAAATTTACAAATTTTTTAAATTACTAATTTCTCTTTATAAAAACGTAAGTCATTCATTCTTTGCTTGTATTGAAATACAAACTTAAACTTCTTAAAATACAGGAATTATTTATGTTATTCTTATTTCAAAATGTTGGTAGACGTATTATAACAGACAAATGCATGGAATTAAAAAAGTAATTATGGACAAAAATAGAAACAATACTCAAAAATCATTAGTGGGGTATAATCAACACTCTACTGTACTTTAATACCGTTCATAAACTTAATAAATTCAAATTTAATAATATCAATAGGAATATTTTAATGTGAAATATGATAAGGGTCTTAGTAGGGGTAGTATGAATATTTTTGTAGACCTACAAAATTAGGGCTATTGCTTAGATTTAACAAATCCTTTACCGCAGCGAACAAAGCAATATAAACGCATAGGTTATTCTGTGGCATCCCATTGTAAATCAGAGAAAGGAATTAATTTTCTGCAGAGCGTATATAACTATAAACTTGATTATCGCCCAATTATCTTGTAATAAAACGCAAACGCACTTACATGAGTTCATTTCCTTCTACAACAATCGGTACTGAAATTCTGAGAATCCACGCCCTTTCCGTTTCGTGTCAAAGCTGGCGTGCAGTGCGTGATTTATGCTTAAAAATGTATTTGAGGTAGCAACGCCGACAACTGTGTCGACATTTCTTGCTTAAGTGTGATCGGATATTAGGATTCCTTCTGAGGATTCAACGATATCACCAACAGACCAAATTAAATATAGCTGTGTGAGGCTTATACACAACAATTTTGGGACAATAATGGCCAGCAAGTTCACCTAACTTCGTCAAATGTAAGTTTTACTGAGAACATTAGTGATACAGCGAGCGGAAGACCACATAGCGAGACTTAAGCGAGAATTAAGTTATTATTATTATTATTATTATTATTATTATTAGTGGTGGTAGTATCAGAATTAGTAGTAGTAGTAGTAGTACTGGAAGTAGTGAAAGTCAGATGATGCCAGGAGTGAACTATAAGGTGGGCGTTTGGCATTTTAATGATGCTCCTGACATTGGGTGGTGTTGCAGCGGTCACTGGTCGGCCGGAACGTGCTTCGTCGGCGAACTTCTTCGAAGAACCTGCACCACCTGGAGATGTTGCTATGGTCCAGACAATCAAGCGCAATACACCTGCAATATTTCCCTGTGGATTTCACTTAAATTTTTCGTTTTTCGCAAAAAAAAAAAAAACGGACTACACCTCGCTGTCCTTCACAAGTGAACAATGGTAGAAAACGCGCCATTTTTACTCAGTAATTACAGCTCGTTCCGCCAGGGTGACATCAGATCAAATCATTGTTGGCTGTAGCGCGAGATCCAAACTATTTCCAAACTTTGAACGTCCTCTTGTTGGCGAGTTGGTATAGCGCTGGCCTTCTATGCCCAAGGTTGCGGGTTCGATCCCGAGCCAGTTCGATGGCATTTAAGTGTGCTTAAATGCGACAGGCTCATGTCAGTAGATTTACTGGCATGTAAAAGAACTCCTGCGGGACATTCGGCGACGCTGATATAACCTCTGCAGTTGCAAGCGTCGTTAAATAAAACATAACATTTTGAACGTCCTAACCAAAATAGTGTTCCGTAAAATAATTTTCTTGCGTTACTTTCCGATCTACCCGATAAATTCCACTTTTATTCATACTTTCACAGAGAAAGTTTTCCCAAACTGCATAAACACGTTACAATAACAAAACAAGACAAAAATCATTCCAAATAAACGAAGGAAAGCAATGAAAATATTGCATTTTAGGAATAACTTTAAGTTTCTTCAAATTTAGAAGCATTATTATTATTATTATTATTATTATTATTATTATTATTATTTTGATTTCAAATTATCAGAATTGTTTAACTATTGAATAAAATGTTAATTTGTGTTCATTTTAAATGATGGTTCAGGAGATACAGTCTGAATTTCGTAGTATAAGCAGTTCATGTTAAGAGATGTGACTGGTTCAAATGATAAGCACCTGTTATAATTTATACCTATGTAAACACTTGTTTTTGCATTACTGTGGTTGGAATAGTCAAAAACATTTATTCAGTGCAGACAAAATTCAATCAAACATGTTACAATGAGAGTGTTGCTGTTCCAAATAATTGCCCCTGGAATACCCTTACCCCGCAGCCAGTCTTGACCCGTTGGGAAACGTAGTTGGATGCTATAATTATTATGCAGAATATTACGGCAAAATAATGTTAATTGAAATTGGATAGCACGACAGTTCCGCTCTTGCAGCTGTAAAATCATTGCCTTCTGAACAGCTATTGGAAGATTTCTGTCCATAAAAAATCATGTCCAAAAGCATCACCCTATTAGAATCATCTAAACTACAACTCTAAGAAAATATAGTGGATAAAATATCACAAATTGTTATCCAAAATAACAATTCACTAATTTCAGAAAAAGTGGAATGTGAGTTGAGAAACATTATTGCTAAAATTCTGCCTATTCACAACTTCGATTATAAATGATGTATTATCAGGTCACGGCAAGACGTCTGATTGGTGTACTAAAAGTAGTGACTTCCTTCTTCAAATATGTATCTATTACATCGTGTGATGTCGATACATTTTCCCAATATAAAAACTGTTTAAGTGACCATCGGAGGAGGTTCACTTTGCAGTCGCTCAAAATGTACGTAACTCTTTACTGAAATGCACATATTCAAGGATGATGAGAATTTAAGCATATATTTACAAAATAATTGTGTAGTTACATGTTTAGACATTACCCACTTCAATGGTCATTCATTTATTTCTTGAATGCAGGATAAGGTTTTATTGTAACCGCAGTAACTGCTCAGTGTTTACATCAGTGCTCCACTTTGCACGCCCCTTCTCATACAGTCTATACCGCGTGCGCAGTAAACCTATTCTCGTGGCAATTCCAAGAAGTCTAATTATTATTATTATTATTATTATTATTATTATTATTATTATTATTATTATTATTATTATTATTATTATTTTGATATCAAATCCTACAGAATTGTTTAACTATTGAATAAAATGTTAATTTGTGTTCATTTTAAATGTATTTCAAGGGTACAGTCTGAATTTGCACATCATACATAGTTCCATGCTGGTTATTCTATTGAAAAATTGTTATAATTTTCGACATTTCAAACGTTAGAAAATACAGTGTGTGTAAAAATTAATTTCTGCTAAAATCATACATTTGTTTACAGAAAATGCAAGTTATTTGTTATCAACTGCGCACTTGAGATGAACACGCCACTGTTCCTTCTTTTGCATAGCACGCTGATAGGGTGCATTGGGCGAGTAAGCCGTGCACCGTGGTGCGATGAGTTGGCAGCATCTGTTTAAAATAGTCTCTTCTCCATTTTTCACGTGCATAAAAACAACAGGGCGCACCTCAAGGCTCTATCCTTGTAAGCCGAAAGTGCAACAAATTTCGAAATTCACAGAAAACGCTTCCAGAGTATGCACAAAAATTTGTCTACAAAATGACAGTAATTTAAGACAATTATTGTACTAGCAAGTACTGGTCACCTACACTTCTAACTTCAATGAGTGCGTGACATGATTTTTATGGAAAGGCACGCGGAAATTGTTGAAGTGGCAAATAATCTACAGATGTCATTTATTTGCATTTTAAATTATTTACAAGGTATTTGACTTTCAACAAAGTCTATGCAATATGCTTCGCAAAACGGCTTGCAGATATGTACATAGAGAAACAATGTAACAATGCCCGCCATCAAGCTGCTTCTAACATTAAAACCTTCCAGAAACTGAATTTTGAGGTATTGTCTCTAGCTCACGGCGAAGTCCTTGCGAGTGGGGGGTTACTCACTTTGATAGGGTGCGGAGAGAAACTTTCTATAGCCAACGCTGGTGGCGCAGAACTTTTGTTGTTATTGGTAGACTCAGTAGGGTTGTAAATTTCTGCGTACAGTTATACTGTTATAGAAAGCATCAAACAGAATCGTGTATTAGCTGCTGAATATGAGTTTCGCGAACGTAGTAAGCTTTTAAGAGTGACTTTAAAACGTTCAGTTCACGAGAACTGTTCACAGAGAAGAGAGGGGAATTATAGTAATTAGAATGTTAAGTGAGGAAGCAAGAATTGCACTTTTTGTAGTACGACCTACAGAGATTACGAAATTACCTAGTGGATGTAAACTAATCTAGAAGAAATAAAGCCTATTTATATTCTGGTGGTGTGACAAAGAAGGCCTGATGAACTTAACACCACCATATTAAAATGGAAATAAACTATTGAACAACAAATAAATAAATAAATAAATAAATAAATGAAGTGAATAAACAAATGAATGAATAAATAAATAAATATGTGAATAAACAAATGAATGAATAAATAAATAAATGAATACATAAATAAATATGTGAATAAACAAATAAATGAATAAAAATAAATAAATAAATACATAAATAAATAAATACGTGAATAAACAATTAAATGAATAAATAAATAAATACATGCATAAATAAATAAATACATAAATAAATACATAAATGAATAAACAAATAAATTAATGAATGAATAAATAAATAAATGAATAAATAAATAAATAAATAAATAAATACGTGAATAAACAAATGAATGAATAAATAAATAAGTGAATAAACAAATGAATGAATGAATAAATAAATAAATAAATGCATAAATAAATAAATACGTGAATAAACAAATAAATTAATGAATGAATAAATAAATAAATAAATACACAAATAAATAAATACGTGAATAAGCAAATAAATGAAAAAATTAATAAATATGTAAATAAATAAGTGAATAAACAAATAAATTAATGAATAAATAAACAAATGGTGTACTATAAAGAGCAACATGAGCTTCTGCCAGGAAGTCAAAAGGAAGATAGCAATGGCAAAGGAAGCTTTTAATAGATAACGGAGCATCTTCTGCGGACCTCTGGTGAAAGAACTAAGAAAAAGACTACTGAAGTGCTTTGTGTGTAGTGTGGCGTTGTATGGAAAGAAACATGGATATTACAATGAAGTGAAGAGAAGCGAATAGAAGCATTTAAAATGTGGATATGGAGAAGAATGGAGCGTGTGAAATGCACAGATATAATAGGAAATGAAGCTGTGTTGGAAAGAGTTGGTGAAGAAAGAATGATGCTAAACCGATCAGAAAGAGGAAAAGGAGTTGATTGTGTCACCGGCTGAGAAGGATGCACTGAAGAAATGGTGAACGGAAGAAGAGTTCGGGGAAGAATAAGATATATGATAGTAAACGGCATTAAAATACATGGATCTTATGCGGAGACAAAGAAGAAGTCACAAAATAGGAAAAACTAAAGAATGCTGGGTTTGTAGTTAATCATCTAGTTAATATTAATAAGTCATATTTGGTTTTCGGTCTCAAAATAACTTATACAATGCTTTAGATGCCAATATTAAAACAATGACAAACATGAACCAATTTATGGAGCATATTAAAAACAAATTAATATTATCATGTACTTATAGTATTGAAGAAGCACGAGTGAGTCTCTTTATAAATTAAAGTTTATGTTAAATAATATTGTATTTATGACAATATCTATGAATTTTTATAATGTCCGTAACAATAAGGAAATCTATCTTTGTATGTATCTAAACACCTGCTTTTGACGAGAGAAGACTGGGTGAATGGGGTAAATAAATGAATAAAGAGATAAAGATGAAAGAAAGAATTAAATAAATAACTAAATAAGTGAATAATTAAGTAAATAAGTAAACTAAGAAATAAATAATTAAATAAAGAAAGAAAAAGTATCTAAATAAATGAGAACCTAAATAAATTATTATAGAAATAAATGAGTAAATAAACAAATAAATAAGTGAACAAGTAAATAAATAAATGACTGTAAATAAACAAATAAAGAAGTAAATAAATAAAGAAAAAGAAAGTAAATAAATAAGTAAAGAAATAAATAAGTACCATAAATAAATAAGATTAGTAAATAAATAAATAAATAAATAAAGAAATATTAAATAAAATTAGGCATAAAATGGATCAAAATCTCTAAAAAATAGCACTAGACAAACACAATTATGCTCTTTATTATTGGTTCTGTCGGCGATTGTAATATGGAATTGAATAGGTCGATTGTACAAGAATGTGTAACAGAGTTCATAAAGGGTACCAAAGTGCACAAAAGTGAAAGTAAACGTGAATTTTCTATTCGAGAGATCATAAAATGCAATCTGGAGAGCTAAACATGTGAGCCGTTAAAAACTGCAGGATGAAAGGAAAACTACATTTTATGTAGGCGAAAGTTGAGGTCACAGCAAGCTGACATTTTAAGTAACGATGGCGGAGTAATGTAGTGAAAGGATCATACGCTGAAGGAAACTTCACAAGTAACATTAACATAGTATTCCTGACCGTTTTCAGAACATATAAATTATTAATCCGATTAAATATACTTGTCTACTTTTTATTCCACATTTGATTAGATAATTTTGCGATAACAAAAATTTATGTATAAGTACATGTCATGAAACATAATAATTTTAAAACATTAGATAGTATATTTATTACGTCCAGTAACAGACACTCACAGTATTAAATTTCTCACAAGTATTGAAGGAGAATTTCTTCAGAAATAATCTCACGAGTATTGGAACATTCTCCATACAGTTCTGTTCTCCCGTTATCGGAATATTACCAGTTCCGTCCACTCGAGCTTCGAAAGGTTACCAATTTTCTACAGAACATGAACTAATAGAAGAAAACTGCACGGTCAAATGCATTGAAAAAGAGAAATAAAATCTTAGAAAATAATTTATTCGTAAAATTTATAATGTTTGTATAAGAATTTTAAAATAAAAAGGATTGTCAAATTAGCGCATAAAAATGGGAACTCAACATCAATACCAAAAAAAACCTAAATGACTAGCACAATGCAACAGGATTATGCATACTTATAAGAACTCGTTGCTTGTCGGAATTGTAATGAGCTTAGACTACAGGATCCATGTAAGAATTAAGGCAACATCTTCATACCGTGAATTTAAAACCTGGTGTGCATACACTCAGAAAGGAAAAGGAGTTTATTGTTTGAAGAAGTATTTTGCAGCCAACTCGTGGATCATCAAGCATGAAGGATTATCAAGTTCTGAGTGGAGAGAAATGCTAAAAATGACTGGCATGGTGGCAGTACGTTCTCTCCAAGTCGCTCTAAACAACCCACTGTTCAGGATGAAGTGAAAACTACATTTTTATGTATCCGTTCTTTTTGCAGGCAATGTTGAACAGAGAAAATCTGACATAAAACGTCAAAACACCATACGTTCTATGACAGCAGATGCATTTCGATCCAAAAATCTGGACGTTCACGAGGAAGTTCATTGTATTGCTGATGGTTTTCAATCGTACATATATCATAGCTATTAATCCGAATAAACAGACTGCCGAAATTTATTGATCCTTGATCAGATTTGAAATCTCAGCCACAAAAATCTGAAGTGAACAAGAGAAAATAAAATCTAAGCCCACGATATTAGTACCTATCAGCGAAATAAAACATTGAAAAAATCAAGTTACCGGTCTCTTCTTTGGAGTTTTCCTCAAAATTTGTAATGTGGAGAGTAACTACAAGCTGACGAGATCTTCAGATAATCGTCACCATCATTATGGACAGTACTAAAATTTTCCATACAGCTATTTCTCAGCATCTTTATCGGCGTATATTACAATTTAAATTATACTTGGTTCTATTTTTTTTTCTTACCTGTCTTATTCACTTTTCCATTAAACCTGTTTATAAATTTTTAAATTTTAAATTTTATTGCGAAAATTCTGTGTTTGTAAAATTTATATTGGTCAGACCAATAAAATTAAAAATTAATGTATACTTTTTAACATCTCTTATATTATTTGATTTGGTACATTTTTGGGCTTTGTTGAGCACAAAATGAATCCAGGTCATTCTTTTCATCTGCAATGTGGATTTTGCATATTTACAGAGGTGGCCAAATTATTAGACAAAAGTGATTACATGTGCAACTATGACAAAAAAATGAACAAAAATGTATTCTGAACAGAAAATTGAGTCTGGGTGTTATTAATATTTTATGAACATTCCTTTATTCTCCATTGACTTGTTGATTTTGTCAGAGTTGCTGGAAACCAAAGTTTGACACTTTCTTGAAATATCAGCATCATTTAGCCAGATATCAGACAGTCCAAGTTTTGTAGTAAACTTTTGTTCATTTTGCCTTCAGTATAGATCACAGATTTTTAATTGGGTTCATATCCGTTCTTTATGCAGGCCATGGGAGAATAGACTGTTTAATATCTTCTTCAGTACATAATTGAAACACCAATAGTATCAACACAGCCAGACAAAATTTATCCAACAGTTGGAAAAATATACTTAAAGATGTAAACAATCATATTTACAAAAATACAGACTCTGTGAATTATACTGATTGTTGATATAACGAATTATATTATGTTTCCAAGAAAAACGTTTTGGATAAACAAGCAGTTGATGTAACCCGTTGTATTCCAAATCCTCTCTATTTACTACGGGTGATGTCAGGTTTACAGAAAACCTTACATGTTGAAACGTTATAATTTTTCTTTCCTTGTAGATGGAGTAGGCGTACATAATATATTTCATGTTAAAATAGGGCGTAAAATGGCATGAGCTGTTGCAAATGATACAAAGGCTAGTAGTTTTAATGTACAGTGCCGAATATAATTGTATGTCTTAGTTGTATACCGTGAAGATTGAAGAAGATATATCAAATATATCTTAACAGCTCAGTGGAAAGAGTTGGGGTAGAAAGTCGCATTCTCAAAATCTGATCTTAAAGAAGTTGAATGTACTGAAACATGCAGTGGATCTTCGATATAAACGACACATTAACCCAGATATGCCTGAAGTATTTTTTTGCAATTTTTGTGTATTTTTCAAGTCTTATTTAATGCAGTATATAACTGAAGTATTTGTATGGCGTCGAAACATTCTAGTTGTAACTGGTTGAGCTACAAACAGGTGTCCTTTTGAAAGGACAGTAGGCATATGAGCATACACTTTGAGGAATAATTGTATACTGTGCTTACATGAAAGGAAACAATGTAATTGTTGTAATTTACAATTATATTATTATTATTATTATTATTATTATTATTATTATTATTATTATTATTACGTTGTTATTTTATTATATTTTCTTTAGTAGTACTACTAATATTATTCTGAAGAAAGATGCATTGTGCCTAAATTCGTTTTAACTCTCTAATACTTTCGTCATTGAATAGTACCGTATTGCTATTTATCCGTAAAAATAAGTAACAGGCGAAAAGAGTGTTGAAGTTTCGAGGAGGAGGTTATATTGGGAGAGAAGTGACGATACATATAATGAAGCAGTTGCTGTGGCAATATCGAAAAACAGGTTTCAGTTCATTTTCTAAAATCTACATTGTTATGACAATGACAATTTAGATAGAAAATAAGACCTCTTCCAAAAATACTAAATGAAAAACAATAGAAACTTATGTCCGTTCAATACCTCCCTCCAGAACGTCACCAGTCCTCCATTTGTAAACAGATCTTGCTGTGCAAATCTGGCTTTCAGGTATTCTTGTTGTGAAGCAGACTTGAATAATTGCAAAGGAAAAATTGTTCCGGAGCCGGATATCGATCCCGGGACCTTTGGCTTACCGCACTAACGCTCTGCCGACTAGCTACCCAATAACTAGACCCGACACTGTCTCAACTTTTCCCTTCATATCCACACACCTCAGTGGGCTGACAAGACTCCAGAAACCCAATTTTGAGTGCACACGAACTCTGTGTGGCATTTGTAGGCTGCATTATAGTGATATGTCTGTATTTGAGATGAAATTTCGCTCGTAGCATAATTTTCAAACGTAGATAGCATTTCATGCAGGGAAAATCCACTAAAATTGAAATAGCGAAACAATTTCAAAATATATGGGGATATGACTACTGTCCTTTTAAAAGGACACATAAGTTTTCGTCATTGTCATGTCGCAATGAATAGATATTTCGAACGCATTGTGGTTTCACTTGATATCTATGTTTATTAGGAGTCATTTGAGCTACAATAATTTGTAAAATAATTCCGGACTGTAAAAATATTTAACATTCTTATCTGATTTGCGTCTCGGATGCCATAGCTGAAATAAACGAACAATTCTCACGTCCACATCTCAAACTCAACGATGACCAGAACTCTAATTACCAGTCTTACCACACCTAGCAAGCCTCTAATTAAGACCAGGAATAGTGACATCTGTGAAAAAGCAAATGAGTTAACTGTAGAGAGGGTAATTTGAAACATTGACAACTGTCCTTTTAATAGGAAAGTAGACATATCTGGAATACTAACTATAATAATGGCTTAAAAATAAGATATTTTAGTGAAAAAGTACTACACTATTTTATGATTTACGAAGTCGGAATCTGTGCTCCTGTAAGTTTTTCTCTCAATCTCTTCAAAAAAAATATTGAGTTTCCACCCATCGTTCCTTCACGACACATCTGACTCCCAACATTTCAGCATCCCCGTACGTGGCTTCACAGTTAAAGCAGAATTATTGAATAACCACAGACTCAATCAATAGTTCTTTTCTCTTTCTGCTTTTCTTGCCAACTACTGCTTTTTATAACAGGATTTTCTCCTCCATGATGTGGTGAATGTTCGTGAATGTGCTAACAAAGCATTTGTCACCTCCACACGGAAATGTATGTGAGTAGACTCTATTCTTTCGCCTAGAATTCGTTTGAGGAGAAACAATACGTCTATTTCTATCCACTATTATCAATGACAAACATTATTATTATTATTATTATTATTATTATTATTATTATTATTATTATTATTTATCATTTCCATAATATATTCCAAAGTACCTCAACAGTAATCTCACTAGAGGTTTTGATTTATCTAGAAAAATCAAAACTCGAGTGGATTTAATTGACTATTACACGATTAGAAGAAAGTAGGCTATATAAATATTAGAAGTAACAAAGTGTACAATAAAATATTAATTGGCTTACGAAAATACAACTGTCTTCAAATGTATTATTGTACCATCTCAACATTACGCTAGATGGCAGTAGTGTTTTCTTGTTACCGGTATCAGTTGTGCCAACTATGGAATTATCATTGAACTCTGTAGACTGTTACTAGTCAAGAAGGCTTTGTTGATTCAGTTTCATTTTTATTAAAACATTTGCATTCCATTTTAATCATCCTGATCCCAGTAATCAACGTCACTTGACAGATGATTTTCAATAAATCTTAGTATTAAACAATCTCTGTTACGTGACTATCCATAATATATATATATATATAACAGAAGCTATAACAAACACAACCTAAATAATATAAACAAGTGTTAGAAAAGTTTTAATTAGGGATGATGAAATAAACAAGAAACGTTTTAATTAACGATGATGAAATAAAAAATAAACATGGATAATTTTAAAAGAAACAATTATTGAAAGTACAATTTTCAAATTTGAATGTTTTGATGGTTCAGTTGATGTTATATTGGACGTGTGCGTAAAAGAAGTGAACTCGTTGGTCTACATGGTGTATCCCTCAACTCATTCAGGATTTCCGAATGGTGCTCTTCATATATGACCAGTGATCTTTATTAATTCTTGTTCTTGAATGCCAATGCGAGTCATATTTGAAAGTGATGGGCATCGACTGGAGTGGTTTGTAATTTTCTGTTTTTTGACGGCCAGACCAGTGCAGTTTGAAATGTTGGCAAACAAAGAAACAAATGCTAGGGTAGTGATAAAAATAAACAAATGCTAGGGACGCGATAAAATTAAACAAATGCTAGGGACGCGATAAAATTGTGCGATAAGCGGCCATGATTGGTTGAAAGACGTCCTTTCGTACCGTTTTATTGGTAGGAAGTAGTATGACGTAGTAAGAGTGTAATAGTCACATTAAATCAATATTTTAATCAGAGCATTTTTATAATTCATTCATCTTGGTCCCTTATACTCATAAATTCACTCCTCCGCATGATGGATTATATGGATGTTATGGATTTCCTGATCATTTGAGCTTGGCTGCTGCCACCCGTTTTTGAAACGATAGGACGAACACAATATGAGGATCGCTCACCCAGTCCTTACTGTCAGAGGTAAAGATAGATTTTAATTTTGATAATCGGAAAATGAGTTCAGACACTTTTATTTTCTTTGTACAGAGAAGTAGGTAGGATGGTAGGATGGAAGAGAAGGCCTTATGGCCTTAATTCTGTCAGATTAAATAAATCAATGGATAAAAATAAATAAATAAATAAACAAAACAAAATAAAACAAAACAAAAATAAATAAATAAATAAATAAATAAATAAATAAATAAATAAATAAATAAATAAATAAATAAATAAATAAAAGTATTCCGAAAGGTAGCACCGAGCCTCGAATTGGCATAATGTGCCTTAAAACTCTTTTAATTTGGAATGTTCAAAGTCCGAAAGGTCGCTTTTTTTTTTTTTTTTTTAGTAACGTGTCAATTTATAAATTCGCTATCTTCGATGCTATTTACCCATTAGAGTTCTACAAAATATTTATTTGGCCATTTTTCAGTCTTTTATTCAATATGGAATTATTGTTTGGGGTGGAAGTACAAAAATTTATCTTAGTCCGTTAAATTTACTACAAAAACGAACAATTAAAATTTGTTTGAAGAAAAGTTTCGATTATCCAACTAAATTAATTTATTCTGAATTTAATGTATTTAATATTGAACAAATTTATAAGTATACACTGTTAAAATTTTATCATAAAAAATCGTAATAAGTTTATATTATTGACATATAATTATGACACAAGACGAAATATTAATTCAACATTAGTAGAACCTGAATGTTTCACATCTGCTGGTCTAAAGCATAGCATTAATATTGGTCCTCGTTTGTATAATTCTTTAGCCAAATTACACCCAGAACTTGTACTGTAACATTTAGCCCACTAACATAAAAACAAGAAAATTAGAAACGTCTTCAATTTGATTAAATAAATTTATAGCCTATGTGTATGAATTAGTCTATATTATATTTGTATTCTATAATTTCGGAATATATATTTTCATAAATTGTCCTACTTTATTCGCGTACGATATTATTCTTCTCTATGTTAATATAATATAATATTATGTTATATTATATTATATTATATTATATTATATTATATTATATTATATTATATTATATTATATTATATTATATTATATATCATATCATATTATATTATATTATATTATATAATTTCATTGTAGCTGTAATTTTAATTTTAGTTCCTATTTTGTTTTATTTTCTATATTCCTCTTATATTAATGCTATATTATATTACATAATTTCATTGTAGCTGTAATTTTAATTTTAGTTCCTATTTTATTTTATTTTCTATATTCCTCTTTTATTAATGATATATCTGAACTGCGACCGAATACGAGCGCTGCTCTTTCGGACCTCAAATTTTGTTAATATTGTTGTATTCTCTTTTTGTATTGATTGTATTATTTTATTCTGTAGTCTGATGTATCATTCTGTATTATATATTATGTTCTGCAATTTAGTGATGTAGACTTAAGATTCCAGTGAAGTCCCACTAGAATATCCTTTCATCCCCCTAAAGCGTGCGTACTACCCTTCTTCATACTGATTTAATCTGAATGCCAGACACAATCCCACAGGACGCCGCACCGTTTTGGGTATATAATATTTGTCCCAGGAGGCTAAAAGTTTAAGTATGGCTGAAGTTTTTAAGTGAACGACTTGCGTGCATCTAGAAAGCGAAACGATTAGGAATATTTGAAATGTAGATATGGAGAAGAATAGAGCGTTTAAAATAGACAAAACGGGAGGAAAGTTCAGGGCCGAAGAAGATATCACATGATAGACAACATGAAAATATAGAGATCGTATGCGGAATCTAAGAGGAAGGCGAAAATACGGAAGATTGGAATGCAGGATTTATAGATTTAAAACTACAGAATTCTAATAACGAAAATTGACAATTATCCAAGTAAACCTTCAATTATTAAAATAGGTGTTCCCCAAGGCACAGTTCTTGGCCCTATTTTATTTTAATATATATTAATGACTTATTAAAAATTGACTTACAACAATACAATGGTGTTCATTATTCTTATGCAGATGACACAGTTTTAGTTTTTGGTAGAAAAGCCCGATATAATATATATATAATTATTCAAATAATGGACTTAAAATAATAAAAAATAGTTTGACATAAATTATCTTTCTATCAACAAAAATAAAACCATAATTATTTCATTCACATTATCTGAAAATGTAACAAACCTCCTGCATCTATGTTAAGTATTAAATTACATAACTCTGATTGTTGTCTTTTACAATGTAAATGTCCGATTATTAAGAAGTCCTCTGAAGTTAAATGTTTAGACATAATTTTCGAGTCATTTAAAATGGGACCAACACATTGATTACCTTTGTAATAAATTACGTAATATGATATATTATTTTGTTTTATTGAGGAATTACTTGTCAATAAGTTTATTACACACAATATACTTCACTTTATTTCAGTCAGTAATTATATATTGAATTATAGGATGGTGTAGCTTATTTAAAATCAATTTTATTCCACTTTATTTATTATAGAAGAAAATAATTAGAATATGTCTTCATAAACCTATTGATTTTCCATCGCAAAACTTGTTTTTAGACTTTAACGTTCTTAAAATAAGACAAATTTATTATATTGTATTAATAAAATTCATACATAAAAATCGAAATAATTTTAATTATATTCTCATAGTTATGAAACAAAAGGTATTAATTCTTTAAGATTGTTTGGACTAAAATGCAACACTGTTACAGTATTTAATCATAGTAGTAATTTAGGCCCAAGAGTATATAACAAGTGTATATTTAAATATCCCAATTTTGTCATTGTAACAGTTCTAATAAATAATGAAAAATTGTAAATTTAGATGTATATATTCTTCCATGTTGAATCTTTCGCACACTACTTTTAACACTTCAATATAAATAATTGATTAAATGGCGATCTTATTCGTGTTAATTATGTGAGCATGTGTGCTTTACAGCTGTTTCGGTGCTACTTGATACCATCATCTTCAGAGTCTTCTGTGTCTCGGCGTCATCTCAACTTCGCTGCATGTAGTGTGGGTGCGTTCGTGTGATGAAGAGTTGAGTCAAATAGTGTGTGTGTTCTGAAATTGATCTGTGTGTTGAGAATTTCATACAGACAGACTAAAACACACCCTAATCAAATTCTCAACACACAGATCAATGTCAGAACACACACACTATTTGACTCAAGTCTTTATCACACGAATACACCCACACAACAGGCAGCGAAGTTGAGATGACGCCGAGACACAGAAGGCTGTGAGGATGGTGTCAAGTAGCACCGAAACAGCTGTAAGCCGCACATGCTTACATAATAACACGAGTAAGATCGCCATTTAATCAATTATATATATTATTTTGTGCAGTAGATATAAGACAAATTGTATTATATACTTCTTAATTTAAATTCAGGAGTCCTCTCTTGAGCATGAGTTCTACTCTTTCAGGGGTGAGCTAAAATTTTATCTGTTTATATTATATTTTATGTTACAATTATTAGCAAAATAAATAAATACAAAAATATAAAAACACTGAAAGACTAATAGTTGTGCAGAAAACTATGAATCAATTTATGTATATTGTAAGGGGAAAATATACTTGGTAAGAAAACAAGGGAAAGAGCGAGGTCAAATCATGCTCAGTAGAAATCTAGTATGACAACTGTGAAGAACTTAAAAGAAAACAAAAGCAAAACGCTGTTGAAGCGATAACGTGAAGCCTTTAGAATTGATTGATTGGTTCAATATAAACTCATGTATTTTTATTTTGTATATTTTTATCTACAAATGATTTATTCACTACGTGTAAATTATCAATGACAACTCAGAAAACAGTCATATGAGGGAACTACATAAATATGTAAATAGGCCTAGATATGGATTATAGAGGAAACAACCTCATTAAAATATTTAGGTTGTGAGAGTTCTATATAACATGGACGACAGAAGAATGTACAGAAATAAAAAGCATTACAGACTTGTGCTAGGAGATGTGGACAGAAGAAAGCAAGGAAGGAATAAAGATATGACTGCACAATGTAACTTCAAAACCCGCTGTGCAACATGCCAGTGAAACCTGGATATTAAGAAACCGTAGATAAAAGGAGACATCAGAAATGAGATTTCTCAGATCTCTGTTGGAATTCTCATTAAAAGACAAATTAAGAAGTGAAGAAATAAGAAGTCTAGCAGAAACTAAACGAAAGGTGGAAGATATCTAATAGCACCAACGGCAATGACGCAATAACGCAGAGAGGATGCCATCTGAACGCGTGTGGGCAGTAAAAATTTATCACTCAATAGACAGACAGAAATGAGCCACCCACGAAATAGTTAGCGACAATATGGGAATTCATCTTTAGTTGTAGATAAAAACAGACTCAATCCTTGATCGCAAGAACAATAAAAATAGTTTATGTCTAGATATAGATTCATTCTCTCTCATTTTAAATTAACATTTCACTTCAAATCAGAATCATTCTTGTTAAATGCAAATGCATGGGTTAATTATCGATTATTGCAACGTGTTTTAATTGCTTAGAAATGTCAAAGACAGCTGAACCCATGGAGTATCGAGTTCTGTACAGTCGTGTCTCGATTCGTAACAACGATAGAAGTCGATTATTTTAGGCCTTCAACTACGTATCAGCTTTAGTTGTAGATAAAAACAATAGACTCAATCCTTGATCGCAAGAACACGAAAAATAGTTTATGTCTAGATATTTATTTATTTATTTAATTTTAAATTAACATTTCACTTCAAATCAGAATCATTCTTGTTAAATGCAAATGTATGGGTTAATTATTGATTATTGCAACATGTTTTAACTGCTTAGAAGCATCAAAGACGGCTGAACCCAAGGAGAATAGAGTTCTGTACAGTCGTGTCTCGATTCGTAACAACGATAGAAGTCGATTATTTTAGGCCTAAACAACTACTATCAATTTAATTGTAGATAAAAACAATAGACTCAATCACTTGATCGCAAGAACAAGAAAAAATAGTTTATGTCTAGATATAGATTCATTTTCTCATTTTAAATTAACATTGCTCTTCAAATCAGAATCTTTCTCGTTAAATGCAGATGTATGGGTTAATTTGATTATTGCAACTTTTTAACTACGAGTTTAAAATATTCAAAGACGGCTAACCCAATGAAATCGAGTTATATTTTTATGTCTATAGATTCAAAATAATATTTAGAAGTCGATTATTTTCGGCCTTCAACTACTTATCAGCTTTAGTTGTAGACAAAAATAACACAATCCTTGATCGCTAGGACAAGAAAATAGTTTATGTCTAGATACAGATTCATTCTCTCTCATTTTAAATTAACATTTCTCTTCAAATTATTCCCGATAAATGCAAATGCATCCCTGACGTCAATTATCGATTATTACAACGTGTTTTAATTGTTAGAAATGTCAAAGACAGTTCTATGATGAGAATCGAAAGTTCTGTGATGTCGGTTTCGATTCGTAACAACGATAGAAGTCGATTATTTTAGGCCTTCAACTACGTCAGCTTTAGTTGTAGATAAAAACAATGACTTCTGATCAGCAAGAACAAGAAAAATAGTTTATGTCTAGATATAGATTCATTCTCTCTAATTTTAAATTAACATTTCTCTTCAAATCAGAATCATTCGCGTTAAATGCAAATGCATGGTTAATTATCGATTATTGCAACGTGTTTTAACTGCTTAGAAATGTCAAAGACAGCTGAACCCAAGGAGTATCGAGTTCTGTACAGTCGTGTCTCGATTCGTAACAATGATAGAAGTCGATTATTTTTGGTCTTCAACTACCTATCTCCTGCATTGCAATGAAGCATGCTTTTCCTTTAGGCGTGGACAAGAAAAAACTTAATATCACCGAATTTGGATTCATTCCTTCATAGTTTTCTGGCCAAGAACAGTTCCTTCATTACAAACCCATCATTCTTCAACCTCCTTTCTTTTCCTCCTTCCTCTTAGTCTCCTCTTACGATCCAGTATCTTAATGTTGTCTATCATCTGATGTCTTCTTCTGCCCCGAACCTTTCTCCCGTTCACCATTCTTTCCAGTGCATCCTTCAATAGGCAGTTTCTTCTCAGATAAAAACAATAGACTCAAATCCTTTTCTTCTTCCTCAAGTTTCAAGAATTATTATTTCTTTATGTCTAGATATAGATTTTATTCTTCTGTCTGTTTTCAATTAACTTCCCCTTCAAATTTTTAGAATCGTTTACTTAAATGGAATATCCATGTTTCATCCCCATCAATTATTGCAAACAAAGTGTTTAATTAATCTTTTGAAACGTCTCTTTTTTAGACAGCTGAACCCATGGAGTTTGTGTATTTGTATATTCGTATTTCGTATTCTAGTGATTTAGTTTCTGGTTTTTCGGTTAGATATTTTCAGAATTTATTTACTTTGATATTTAACGACGCTGTATCAACTAACAAGAAAAATATTTATGTCGATGGATTATGATAACCATTCTTTTAATTTCTGAAACGTTAGACACAACTATCAACAATATACCCCTGTTAGAAGTATCAACAACCAAATTTCGTGGCTTGCATATTAAAAAGTTCTAGACGCTGGACAATTTGTAACATGTTGTACATATACAGAGGTGTCGAAAATTATTAGAATAATCTTAATTTTTTGGTTTTTAACAGTTCCTTCACAAATATTTTCTGAATTGATGAATATTGGTATATAATATTACTATTCTGATGTAGGATATATTTACTTCTAACAAACCCAAAGCATTGTTGTACATTCCTTATTTTTCTTATTTTACAATTGTTAGATCCAGTTCTTAAATTATTATATTATGTTGGCGGAATTGGAAACATCAAAAATTATATTCTTTCCAGATGTATACGTTCATTTGAACCTTGACCCGCCAATGTAAAAGCAATGCTTAAAGCATTTCTTAATTAATTAACCAGTAATGGAGATCAAAATTTGGCCGATTTGAGAAACCAAAACTTTAGCGTCATTAAGGTTTCCACAGCAAAGGGACAAAGATATACCCGTAATTGTCTAGTAGGCTAGAGCATCATTTAAGATGATTCACATATTTATTGACTTTCTTCTTCCCATACAATGCTAATTCAACAAAGATGCTTTTCCGTCTGGAGGTATTTTGTTAGATGGCGCTGAGTGTCAACGCATCTGTCCCAAATTTCAAGATTTTTCTAGACCATGGAATTAAGGTTAGACCATTTTTACCATCCGCGCGACTAATACCTGGTGGTTCCAAATGAGACGGGATGCCACAAGAAGTTCAGAGATCTTTTAACAACGCTGATATCAACTGAGTGATTTAACGTCAATGGAATGCGACCCTGATAATGATATGATATTTGGGGAGATGAGGCCGAGGATTCGCCATAGATTAGCCGACATTTTCCTTACGATTGGGGAAAACCTCGAAAAAACCAAGCAAGCGGGAATTGAACCCGCGCCCGAGCGCAACTCCGGATCGGCAGGCAAATGCCTTAGCCGACAGAGCTATGCCGGTGGCTGATATGTAGAATTTTCATCCTCAACACAGAACTGAATTTCAGAACACACACACACACTATTTTACTTCACATTACACAACACAAACGCTCCCCAAGCAAACCAAATGAAGACACCGGAAGACCCAAGAACCTCACCAGTTCTGAAGTTGGCTCCCAACTGAAACTAGTGAACTAGGTACTTATAAACTTATTTCGATATTAACACGTGAAAGTAATCACCATAATATTATATTCCATAAGTGATATACTGTAGTGTTAAAAGTTGTGTAATCAAGATATGTAATTATTATTATCCATAAATGATACTCGGAGGAAATTAAAGACAAAATAAATATGGGAGATGCCTGTAATTATTCAGTTAAGAAGCTTTTATCATGCAGTCTTCTGTCAAAAAATCTGAAAGTTAGAATTTATAAAACAGTTATATTACCGGTTGTTCTGTATGGTTGTGAAACTTGGACTCTCACTTTGAGACAAGAACAGAGATTAAGGGTGTTTGAGAATAAGGTCCTTAGGAAAATATTTAGGGCTAAAAAGGATGAAGTTGGAGAAGAATGGGGAAAGTTACACATATTGTATTCTTCTCCTGACATAATTAGGAACATTAAATCCAGACGTTTGAGATGGGCAAGGCATGTAGCACGTATGGGCGAATCCAGAAATTCATATAGAGTGCTAGTTGGGAGGCCGGAGGGAAAAAGACCTTTGGGGAGGCCGAGACGTATATGGGAAGATAATATTAAAATGGATTTGAGGGAGGTGGGATATGATGATAGAGACTGGATTAATCTTTCTCAGGATAGGGACCGATGA